>JANEYF010003536.1:0-142500 GCA_029963845.1 Rhamnusium bicolor | reverse complement strand
CGGGGGGGGGGGGGGGTTTTTTTTAAACGAGGCCCCTTAAGCAGATTTATGAAGTAGCTTGGTTGTCGTTATCACAAACTGGAGCACTTCTATAATAACTGTAGCATCAGATATGTTTCTACAGTTGTCTCAGTAAGCGATGTTCGCTGTGGTGAAAAGATATGTATGTATTTTGAAATAGACCGTTCGACATCTACGGAAGTAATACAGGCATAAGTAAAACACTCTGTGAACTCACTTTGTCTTAATTTGGTAAAATCAGGATCTTTCCGTAATACACTCTCGAATTTTTCAATAACGGGCTTATTTTTTGCGTCATTTATAGTCTGTAGCTGTGTATTTACGTCGTCCACTATTTGCAGCGATTCCCCCTAACGACAACGAAGTATTTTGCAATTTTTCTATTGCATCATGTAGTCCTATATAATTATTATAAATAGTTTTTAAATCTGTTTCAAGGGAAACATCTTGAAAGCTTGTCTGGCTTTCCTTAATAGCTGCAGCCTCGTTAGGGTTGAACTGTAGTTTCACAGCTTTTATTTGTTGAAAATATTCATCATAATAAAAAGCTGCCTACAACCACGTTCCCCAACGTGTAAGAATCGGCTCTGGTGGTTCCAGAATATCAGGACACAGTGTGTGTGAGATGCACGAAGCCGTTTAGGAGATTTGAGAAATACTTTTTTTGTATTTGCTATTAATGCATCTATCTCTGGAAAACATTTTCGAATCGTTTCTGCTACAAGATGGAACGCATGCACTTTACACGTAACATGTAAAAACCTACAATCGTCTCTTTGAAGAAAACGGCCCACCAAACGCATTATCGCAGCACCGTCGGTCACAAACATCAACACTTGACTTGTTGACAGTTCAAATTTTTCGAAAGTCTCCAACATCACCCGCGTAATTGTTTCGCCAGTACACGCAATTAGTCTTTTGCTAGCTAGTAAAAGTAGAAATGTTGGTTTAACAGGGTCGAGTACACGTACTATAACATTTAAAATAGATTTTTTTTACAATCTGTCGTCTCGTCAACACATAACCACAGCCGTGTATTTTTTAATGCACATTTAATCCTATTTACAATGTCTTCACGAACACTTGGTACATATCTACGTAACGATGAACGACTTGGTAAATTCACCTGGGGATTGTATTTATTCCAGAACTCCCGAAATACTGGTTTATCCAATACGCGCAGGGGAACATCACAGGCAATTAACATTAACAGTAAATCAAACATAAACTGAGGTTCCAAAGAAGACACGCCATTTTTTTATTTTTATGCCGGTTACTATTGACATGAATTTTGCAGCCGTATTTATTCCAGCACATTAAGTCTTGATCACAAACTTTACAAATTATTTTACATCCATCATATAATAAATCCGGAAATTCAGCGATAAATTTATTCACTTTATCAGCGTACGGTCGTTTTCTACTCTTTACGCTCAACATTATTTATTATTTATTAGTACTCTATGCAACGACCGACAGATAACAACTGAAGTGTGTCGTGTCATCGTCATCGTAAACAAGCGCGCGATGGCATTGGTATTGCGTCCGACCCTAATTCTACCATTGCTTGGCGGTTATATATAACCAAAGAAATACCAGAAGTTTTGTGTTATTGGGCATTGATTAATAATCGATTTTTAGTTACTCAGAGGCAACCACTCTTGATTATTTATAAAAAGTTACTTAGCGAATATTTTTTTGGGAAACAATGATTAGTAAATGTGTAGTGTGCGACCAACGAGGAAAACAACAAGTAAACAAAACAAATCAGGGTCGACATATTTCGTGAATGCGAATGTGTGAAAGCTCAAAAATGACTAAAATTAATTAGTTTTACAAAAAATAAAAAACAACATTTGATTCCATTTAATTTGAACAGTAAAAAAATCCACATTTTATTAAAAAAGATGCTTATACAAAACTATTTATTTTAACTTGAATGGAAAGTTCATTCTTAAGGTTGCTCACAAACTATAGATATTTTAAAGTCTGTTGATATTTTTTTTAATTCAATTTTAAAGGTTGTTATTATAAAATATGTTTATTTTCAGATTTCCCGAGAATCTGGAGAGATGAGAAAGTTGGCTGAAAGCTCTCAAAATGGAAAATGCCAATAAGTGGCACTACGTGTACTGTTCCATTTTTTCGCTGGCAACACTATCACCAGATTCGTCATACGTAGGTACTGTTCAGGTTATTAGAGAATTATACTGAAAATTGATAATATACTGAATAGTCACTCATTTATACCGCATGAAATAATATCAAGTAGATACCTACAAAGTATGAACTGTTTTGTTGATATGTTGCTTTTATTACAGTGATGTAGATGTAGTTTTGTATATTTTAAAGAAATCTCACTTGTTTCAGCATTGAAAATTATATTCCTTCGCCACCATTAGTACCCAAGATAGCAAGGAATGTTAAATTTAAATATACAGTGCAGTGATCCAAAAAAAAAATTGAATCTCTGCATGCTACATTTAAAGAATTTAAAAATATCTACAATTTGATGTACCGGACATGGCCGTTGCTTAAAAAAATATATATATAAGGACCAGTTTAAAGTCGCGGTCTTTGTATATTTAAATTTAATATACTTTGCTATCTTGGGTACTAATGGTTGGGGAAGGAATTAAATTTTCACTGCTGAAACAAATGAGATTTCTTGGAAATATACAAACCTATATCACTGCAATAAAAGTAACATATCAACATAATAGTTGATGCTCTGTAGGTATCTATCTACTTGATATTATTTCATGAGGTATGAATGAGTGACTACTTAGAATATTATTGATTTTCAATATAATTCTCTACTAACCTGGACAGTACGTGTGACGAAGTGGTGATAGTGTTGCCAGGGGAAAAAATGGAACAGCATTGATTTTCAACACTTTTAATCCAAATCTTATAATATTATAATCAATTTTTTTAAAGTGTTGTGAACACACGTAGTGCCACTTACTGACATTTTCTATTTTAAAAGCTTTCAGCCAACTTTCTCTTCTCTCCAGATTCTCGGGAAATCTGAAAATAAACATATTTTTTACTAACAACCTTTAAAATTGAATTAAAAAAATATCAATTGACTTTAAAACATCTACAGTTTGTGAGCAACCTTAAGAATGAAATTTCCATTGAAGGTAAAATAAATATTTTTGTACAAGTATCTTTTTTGATAAAATGTGGATTTTTTTACTGTTCAAATGGAATCAAATGTTGTTGTTTTTGTTTTTGTAAAACTATCATTAATTTTAGTTATTTTTTGAGCTTTCACACTTTCGCATTATGCCGGCACTGATTTGTTTACTTACCTGTGAAAAGATAAACAACCCTGTGGTTTTCCTCTTTGGCCGCACTCTACACACTTAACTGATGTCGATATGGTTGTTTATAGAACGAAGTATTCTCTGAGGTTTAAGCTCGAAACGATATGCTACGGCTAACAATAAGTATATGGGAGAAGCTTATAGCCCGTTAAATACTAATACATACTTTTTTTATGACATAAACAATCAATTTGGTTGGTCAATGGGATAATGGCTCCCATATAGAGGTTTTGAATTGGTCGAAAATTTCCAAAATTTTAATGTAGTGTCAATTTCGAATGAATCACCGCTGGTTCATACTCTCGAAATGGATTTAGAGTATCCGAAAGCTTTACACGATCACCATAAAGATCTACCTCTGTGTATAGAGCATATCGCGCCCCCTCAGTCAAGAGAAGTTAAGTTAATGGCAACAGTAAATAATACAACTTGATATAATTCATTATAGAAATTTGAAACAAGCTTTAGCGCAAGGATTAAAACATACTAAAATTGATAGAGTTTTAAATTTCAATCAGTCACCGTGGCTTAAAAAATATATAGATTTAAATACTAAATTACGTAGGTATAAACGCCAAAAATAAGTTCGAAAAAAATTTATTTTAGCTAACGAATGCTGTTTTCGGAAAAACTATGGAAAATATTCGTAAACATCTTCATTTACCTACCACAGGTAGTGTTAAGGTAAAAACCTAACTTACGTAATGAGGATTATGAATGTGGACTGTATGGAAAAGTAGAGATATGTAGCTCACCTGTGTATTTCCTTGCGTAATCTATGCTTCTTTCCAGTTCTTCTTGTCGGCGCCGAGCGCGTGGTTTGGTAGATGGTAAAAGCCACTTGTAGGAGTAAGGGCTTATAAGGTCAATTTTTGTAGAATAGGGAGGATAATTGGTAACCCCGAGTTTACACACATAAATACGGTTAGATACACGACGAGTGGCTATAAATTAAAACAACGATGAAGCTGCCAAGATACAACGAAAAAAGCGAAAGGACACAAAAATGTGTCTAGTGAATTTGAATACGTAATTTCTCTTCTCTTTTTAATTCTGTACTGACTTAACAGTAACTAAAACCAACTTAAAAATAACTAAAGTTTTTTTGTCCGTGCTACCACCTAACCAGATGTGCCAATTAGCGCGCTAAATTTGAACTTACTATAAATTCTAAATTACTATATACAAATATTAAACTAACTAAACTTTCCGGCCGCTATGACATTGAGTGGGGAACGAGATGTCATGAGTTAATTACTCTCGACAAGTAAGGGGCATAGTTTCACCAAAGGGCGTTTTAGGACACCTAAAGTGATGCGAACTAATGCAAAATGAACAATTTTATCTGAACCCGGAAATAATTCTATAATTCTACATTCAGCGTTTATATTCCACTTATGGCGTTGTTGTAACGTATGCAAGTACTCTAAGTGCCACCGTTTCCAAAAGTATCCATGCATTTGTTGCAATAATTGCCATCGACTAAGTCTATTAATTGGGACTTCTGAAAGGTCCACCTCAGGTACGGTAGATAAAGGTTCTAATGTCAAAAAATGACTCGGTATTAAAACTGTTAAATCGTTGGGGTCGTTGCTTAGAGAACAAAGAGGACGTTTTAAGTAATGTTTAACACTTTTGACGCTGGCTTTGAACTGCCCTCCTACATGAGGACTGCTTGGAACAATAAACGATCAACAAATTTTTTCAACCTGTGCTGCTTCTTTCATTAAATTGTGAAGTTGGTTTGAAGCCCCGATGAGGTTTTTTTCCACAATCGCTAAAAATATGTGTGCAATGGCCCCTTCTGGCTACGAAGCGCACAGAGCTGCAAAAAGAGCATCTGATGTTAAATCAGACCCCAATTCTAAATAGACAGCTTTTGTAGCAGCACAAACAAAAATGCAGATTTAAACCTTCTGACTTTTACAACCGCGGCTTTTACCTATAAAGTTATTAAGTACGGTCCGTACCACAAACATTAAAACTTTTCACTTGAGAAATTCTAATACTCGGTAAGTTACTCATCATGGGTGTAACATTTTTAGGTTTGACTCTAAAATATCTACAACATTTTGACATTACCGATCATATAGCTTTTCTCGCTGCTATAATCCAAAAATTTTGTACGATAAGACAATGTAATGCTTGAGCACCAGGGTGAAAAAATTTATTATGATAATCTTCGACTAACAAAGTGGTGAGACGGTAATTTTTTTGGCAGCAAAGACGGGTGTTTATCGTCATACGATAAATCAGCATTTCTGAGCCGACTACCTACTCGAAGAATGTTATTATTATCGATAAATAAATGGGTTAATTTTCTGACTGGTTTTGAACAAATTGTATTAGTTTTTATTATCAAAATTTCCTCAGCAAACGCTACACCTTGAAGGTGTCTATCTAATAATAACAAAGCTTCGTGCCATTCACGAGCGGTAATACTCTCACTTATTTTTATTTTTTTGAGTTCTGTAAAAATCGGTTAACATAACACATAATATTAACAATTTTTGACAACGACGAAAATTTTTCTAAAAGAGTATCTAACCAATTGACCGATGTTTCAACGACAAGTGTAATTTTTCTTGTTTCTTCCACGACTAATTGTTTATTTATGTTGGACTTGGGCCATTGTTGTTCCGGTAGTTGAAAGAGGTCGTTCCTTCCACCACTGACGATAATTTAGCAAATCAGAGGGTAACATTCAACTACTTCCGTGGTCTGCAACATTAACTTCTGATTTCAAATGACACCAAAATTCAGATGCGATACGGTCCTGAATCACGCTAATTCTATTCGCAACAAAGGTTTTATATTTATCCAACACAAAACGACAGAACTATCTGTCCAAGCAAAGCAATTGAACTAAACTTATAGATATTTTCATAGCAATCCAAAACAAATTTCATCAATTTTGGGAGTAATACAGCCCCACACAATTAAAGACGTACGAGCGAGATTGGTTTTAAGGGTGCTACTTTAAATTTGGAACAAATCAATGAAGAATCTATGTCACAATTGAGTGAAATTTTTCTAAAATAGATGCAAGCGCAAAAACCCTTAAGAATCGCGTCCGAAAAGCCGTGAATTTCTAAAGTATCTCCACGACTAGTTCCTAGACACCGTGGAAGTGTTAAACAAGAAATGTATATCTATTTTGAATTTTTCCCAAAAATTGATTACGTCATTTGGATGTTCTGAGTCTCAGTCCAGACCGAGCGTCCACAAATTCTGTATTAAATGTTTAGCCAAAAATATTACTGGTGCAAGTATCCCCAAATGATCAAATAACGTAGCCAAATCTGACAAGTTTGTACGCTTAATACATTGATCGCTTAACGGAGACGTTTTATAGAGAAATACATCCGACGCTGTATTTTATTGCATACCTAAAATTTTTTTCGAGGCTTTTTCCTCGAAAGTAAATGAGGATTGATCGATAGGTTTGCTCTGTACGACTTCTAACGAATTACTACCCTATTTGTGTAACTGGAGTCCTGAACCACCTAATAAGTCTATAAGATCTGCTTTCGCTTTAAAGCTTCCGGAATATTAGCTAATCCTGCACATACATCGTCCATGTAAAGATTGCTATACACAATTTTGTATGCGGGAGGATGACTAACTTTACTTTCCTAGGCCTAGCCTAGGCTGCTTCCCTTGTCCGAGGGGCCAACCAAGAAGAGGAGTTACTAAACGAAACTACATTTAAACGAAAATTTCGATTCGGTTCATTCAAGTGAGTGCGCCAAACTATTCTCTGGACATCTCTGTGTTCTTCGACGACATTGATTTGAAGGTACATTTTTTTAATGTCTGCTGTAATGATAATAGATAACTACGAAAAACTAACAAACGCGAGAAAATGTCTTGTTGCAATTTGGGTCCTATGTACAGACAGTTATTTAAAGATTTCCCCTATAAGTTTACCTGTAAACAACCAACCGATAGATGAGTTTATGGTGTAGGACCACCATTTTGCCCTGGAATAATACCTGGTTTTATCATTTGACTGAAAATGTCTAAACCTAAAAGTGTATCTATAGGACCCGGAGTATTGTAGCTAGGATCAGCTAACTGTAAATTCGACAAATAGGGTCAATTGTTTGTAGGAAATTCAAACGAGGGTAAATGTGATGTGATATTTTGCAAAATTATTGCTTCGAAACAAAACTGTATATTTGAATCATAAACGAAAACGAAACAGTACAATTTGTTACTCCTTTTGGCATGACAGTTTTACTAGAACTAATGCCAGTAATTTTAGTATTGGAATAGGAGCGTGTCTATTAATTAACTTTTCGGTTACGAAAGATGCTTGACTTCCGCCATCGACAACTATTTTTGCGCTTTGTATATTTCCTCTGCAGCCACGAAAATTAACAATCCCTGTAGAAAGAAGAAACAATGAACGATAACGAGAATTATAAAGGGCTATTAATACGTTTGTATTCGAGGAAGGTGCCGAATTCGATGCTCCGGGATCGACAAATTGTGTATTTTGAGCAGCGTATGAAATTTGACTACTGTTCGACGAGAAATTACTGTTTTGATTACCATTACTATTTGAGCTACCCGAGTTCAAGTTATTTGAACTAGTAGCCGAGCTAGTAGCAAAATGTTAATTTTGGGACTAAACGTTATCAAATGTTAAGCACGGTATCCTAGGAGGATCAAAATATTATCCTTGGTTCGACATGACCAAAATGTTAAGGTGAAGACCTAACTTACCTAATGAGGATTCTGAATGCGGATTGTATGGGAAAGTATAGATATGTGGCTCACCTGTGTATTTCCTTGCGTAAGCTATGCTTCTTTCCAGTTCTTCTTGTCAGCGCCGAGCGCGTGGTTTGGTAGATGGTAAAAGCCATTTGTAGGAGTAAGGGCTTATAGGTCAATTTTTATAGAATAGGGAGGATAATTGGTAACCCCGAGTTTACACACAAATACGGTTAGAAACATGACGAATGGCTATAAATTAAAACAACGATAAAGTTGCCAAGATACAACGAAAAAGCGAAAGGACACACAATGTGTCTAGTGAGTTTGAATACGTGATTTTTCTTCTCTTTTTAATTCTATACTAACTTAATAGTAACTAAAAGCACCTTAAAAATAACTAAAGGTTTCTTGGCAGTGCTACCAATTAGCGCGCTAAATTTGAACTTACTATAAATTCTAAATTACTATATACAAATATTAAACGAGAACTAAACAGGTAGCTTGTATAGCTGTCCCATAGAGTATACAACATTTTATCTACAGTAAGTGAATTTTCACTTAGCATTATTAAAGTTTTTCATCAGTGTACAATTACTTAATTATAATGTACTAAACTGTAACGGAAAACTGTAAATATTTTGTATTATACTATT
Organism: Rhamnusium bicolor; assembly: GCA_029963845.1. Taxonomy (NCBI): domain Eukaryota; kingdom Metazoa; phylum Arthropoda; class Insecta; order Coleoptera; family Cerambycidae; genus Rhamnusium; species Rhamnusium bicolor. The sequence continues at coordinate 133,772 of JANEYF010003536.1, read as the reverse complement.
TATTAATCTATAGGTATTTGTAATTGTACTTTCGCTATTATTCGTTATTATTATTTATTATAATATTAAAGATGGTCTGTCATCTGAACTCTAAATTGTATATTTAATAAAGTTCAATAAAAACAAATGCTAAATACAAGTCTTTTTTTATTTCTTTTGATGAACTTGATCGGCTGTATTTTATTGCATTATGCACCTTTTATGCGTGTCCCGGTATGTCCCAGTATATCCCGGTATGTGTAGAAAACGTATAAATTTAAGTTGTAGAGGGTTATTGACAGTCTTGGTTTAATTACAAAAAAAAACATCGTGTTAACAGATATAGAAAACGCGAATCATTACCATCGCTATTGACAATGCCTATAATCGAACCCGCAGCTTCTGTAGAAAGATTTCTGATCACGCTTGGCATCGCGCGCTCTAGTTAACGTCGAGCTGGTTAAGTATGTATTCAAACATCGTTCCCATTATTCCAAATTCCATTAGTTGGAATTTTCCCATTAGTTCGATTTCTCGTTATATCAAATGAAAATTCTGCAAAATGAACCTCCATAAGAAATAACGTGGGATTTTGTCACGGAATCCCCATAGTTACTAATTCTATTGCTCAGGTATGCCCTATTATATTATGGTATTATATTATTTCTTTTTATTAATGTTCTTCGATTTAACCAAGACTTTGTAAAGTGTCATAATTACATAAAGATTTCATCAAATATCTTTTTGAGGAGGTCTATAAAAAAAGTTCCCCGTAGTACCTCATTAATTTTTTGCTTAAGTATTACTCGTAATCATTAAGGCTACAATATCAAAGATTCAGATATCCTAAAGTTTTGTTGGCAGATAACCGGGCGTACACTTATTCTGAGAACACGATGAGTGTTACTAAAAATGAACTATTTTTAGTGTTGAATCAGGACAAATTCTTTAGGTTAACACATTCTGTGTAATGCAAGATTGTTATATTTATTATTTTAATATATTTAGTGTTAGTGATTGCTCCATATTTTTGAATGAAAACGCATTTTTGTCAATCTAAATAGTGCTTTTTTGCCGTGTATGCGCTGTGTTTTGGTTAATCAAATGAATCAATTTTAACTGAATTTAAATGAAGCTTGATTATATTCACTACTTCAGAACTCTCAATAATTAAAACTAAAAATATTTGCGAAAAATATCGGTCAAAGAATATTACACTGTTGTATAATACATATCTGCCACGACTAAGCCCCGCAGTTCTTACTTATCTAGGGCATACCCCGGCTTAGAACCCGCAAGGTTCTGAAAACCGACCAACTGATCCAGGTAACTATATCATGAGCACATAACAATGCAAGGTTTATGTTATAGAGGGTGGCCCATAAGTAATCGTATATTTTTGAAAGCTATTAATTTTTTATGTAGAAGAGATTTTAAAAGAAAAATCAAATCAATTGAGTGATAGTAAATAATGTAAATTTCATGCCCCTAAAACGTTCTAAGAGTTCTATTTTTTCTATTTTTTTTTTCTTAGTTGAATCTGTAAAAAAATAATCAGTCCTTTGACCATTGGGGGGATATATCCCCTATATCCCCTTGGGTACGCCACTGCAATGCACAGATTTGCTAGTGGCGGCTTTGGGGCTTATTTTCTCGAAAAGGCTTTTTGGCATTTTGAAAATTTTTTAAGTATTACTAGAAGCGCGCTAGTTTTTTTGAGTAAGTTTCCAAACATTTGTAAACGTAGCTAAATCATTTTGAAAAGCACATTTTCGAATTACTTCTCATTCATGAAAAATTATATTTTGCAAAATTCGGCCCTATTAAAAGAATTGTAAAATTTCATTTCGGATGGCCAAAATGATGCTGTACAAGATTGTGAAGGTCCCATTTAGTGATACCTTCAAATAAAAAATTAATAGCAATAAGCAAGTTGGAGGAGCGATTTTAATCACTATATCACTATATAGTCATCGGGATCGTAATATCTCGGAAATCGAGCCTGAAACGCAGTGTACAATAAGGTAAGGTTTTTGAGAAAATTTTTTTAAACCTTTAACTTAATTGAGCAATTGGTAAAGTTGTATAATAATTTGATAATATTAATAATTTATCAAAATAATGAAGCATCCCAACCCTGGGCTGCTTCATCGCGAATAAATTTCCTATAATTTTTACATAAAACTAAATTATTTCTAAGCATTTATATCATTAAATTACAAATTCATTATTACATAAAAAGGGTTAAATCATTTTCTTATAATTTTGGCAGAAAACGTATGCATTCAAACTATAGAGTCTAAATTATTCAGCTAAGTAAAAGAACACACAGTATTCATTTCATATTTTAAAACATTAACAAAACTGTACAAAATCTCAAAGCATTCTTTAGTCGAGAGGAGATAACATAAACAAACCAACGTAAACACGTAGGGTTGTAAGAGTTTTACTAAGAAATTTAAAGGCTGTAAAATAGAGTCATTATATCACTTCTCACCTAAATGCATAATAAAGGTTAATATCGTGGGTAAAGCCAAAATGGAGCATTTGCCTATCTCCGTCTAACTTGCAGGCTTGGACCACGAATTCACTCACGGGAAATCATATAAATACGCGAGGCAGCTTACGATCGTGGTCACATCTCTGACAGCCCCAAGTTATACGATTTGGTTCTAACGAACCAGCTACAAAGAGATTGTCCAGTTCTACGTGGCAGACTCGTGCCCCACATCTGACTACCCCCAAGCGTTTAGCTTTGGTTCCGAAAGAATCGGGTACGAAGAGTTTGTACGACTCTCTGTAATCTAGCTGTGCACCAGGTCGACTCTGACAGCCACAAGCCTATGCTTTTGTTCTGCGGAGTCGAGAAATAAGAGAGTGGCCGTGTCTTGCAGCTATAACTAGCATTGGGAGCCGCGCTGCATTAGCGTGCGCTAACCACCGACACCGCCGTCGACATGGAGGCGAGTAACTCAGGCGTTACTCAAGAATCCGGGGGAGTGGGCCCCGCGGAACTCTCCGTGTATACTAGGATTGGTAAGGATGGCACCTAAATAATTATTATACTGCGTTGCCATTTGCTATGTACTCAAGTCCACTAAAAGTCATGAAATTAATTCAATTTCTTTGTTTCGAGTAAAATGGCAACGCTAATCAAAGTACGACTCTATATGCTGGGTTTTGCGGTTTTTAACAATAGCTGACCGGTGGTACCACATGATTTACAGATAGGGTTTTTTTGTTATAATGCACTGCTCATTACATGTTTACTAATAATTAGAACAGTCAATATTAATTCCGATAATAGTTGGAACTTTTCCTTCATTTGTCAAGTCAGGTCTAAATAAGATAATATACCAAAGAATGAATGTCCAGTTGAATCTGCAATATTTGTAACTTCATCAGAGTGCAGTACCCATATGGGGATCAGAGTGCCGCTGTCGGATGAGACGGTGAGGCGCCGACAACAAAAACATGCGGTTATCTGGGCACGGACCTTGCCTCTCGGCAGGGGGTTCGGGTCCAGCCAACCAGGATACACCGATTAATGATTTATGGCTACCGCTCCCATAAGCGTGCCACAACACAAGCGGCGTCGGCCAAATTAACAAATCTACGGAGTAGTTCGTTCCAGGTTGGTTTAAGCCTTGATTGGCGGCCTGCGTTCGACAGCTCAAAATAATACGGACAGTTGCTCGTCATATGTCGGGGTTCCGCATATGCATCGAATCTTCGTTGGCCAAGCGTCAATTGTGTTTGTGATACTGTTTTATTGTAGCACCAGCCCGCGAATTCAATAACAAGGCATGGTTGTCGGCCTCTGGCAGGTTCATGTGACAGGGGACACTCTGTTCCACATACAAGGGAAGTTTCTCTTGCACCCATATGTAGAGTTCTACATATGTCATTTAAACTACGAAGCGGAAGTTTCCGCGCATGTAACCAGGTTTGGTTACATTGTAGGTTCAACTAGCTAAATAGCTATGTATTCTTCGTGGACGGTTGTCCACCGTACATGTAACAAGGTTTTGTTCATGTAAGTTTTATAATCTATTTCTTGTAGACAGTTGTCTCAGTATGGAAATAAAAAGTGTGAAAACGGTATTTGAGTTTTCTTGACTTATTTCTACTTTCAGGTACAAAAGTGAATTCTAAGCACATTAATAATGAACATAAAGTCAAATTTTATATTGAGTACTCTTTTAAAACAGATATCAGTGCAGTGCAGGTTAGGGGTCATAATAATTACTACAGGTATACCAATTAAATTAAAGCAAATTAAATCTTATAAATGAAACAAAGTAATGCCAAACTTTATAAACGTACCTGTGAGGTTACAATAACACAACAAATTTAGGGTCCTACCACTAAAACTAGACGATCACGAAAAAAGGCCAATAAATTAAATCAGTATTATCTGTCGCTTCACGACAGGTGAGACTTAGAAATAAAATAGAAATTAAATAATAAATATAAGAGGCGGGGGGGTTTGGCCGTTATAATAAATATCTTTTAACTTAGGTAAAATACCTCATAAAATCGTAATCGTCTCATAATAAGCAATTTGTTTGTTGTTTATCAAATAATATAGGTACTTACGTACAAATATTAATGATTGATTCCGTCGTCTTATATAATATAAATAATGACATTTAATTGTAGCTGTTACACACGGCAATGATTTTAAAATATTATAAATATAATACACAGGATAAAGGATAATAATTTGACATGCGAATTTTATAAATAACATCATCATTTTCAACAACAAAATCCTATTGAAAGAAAGTGTTTTAACAGTCTTGTATACAGCGAAAGTACTATTTAACAGTTCTAAACATTCATGTGAAATAGAAATTGTTAGTATAAATTGTGTTTTTGTTATAGGCTTAGGAGGTATTAGAAAAAGAAAAAGTGTCAATGCTATCAATATTTCTATATATGTGTAGTTTAAATATTATGCAACATAATTATAGGTAGGTATTGAAAATTGTTTAACATTTATTTAAAACAGACTATTTTCGCTACCAGAGCCACTCATAAACGCCAAGATATATAAGCTTCCCACCTGCGACCAGATAGTCACAGAGAACTTCGATTAGCTACTTACGTATACACCATAGATATATATATATATATATATATATATATATATATATATATATATATATATATATATATATATATATATATATATATATATATATATATATATATATATATATATATATATATATATATATATATATATATATATATATATACATATACATATATATATATATATATACATATATATATATATATATATATATATATATATATATATATATATATATATATATATATATATATATATATATATATATATATATAATAACACCACCACATCAAATTACAACCCCCCTTTATCCCTGAAGGTCTGAAATGACTTTGTGTGGGGAGAGGGCTACACATTTAGAGACAATGGACACACACCCAATATCCGAGTATACTACGATTAATCTCTCTCACAGAAAAATCCCAGTTCCTCGACCGGGAATCGAACCCGGGACCCCGAGGTTTCGAGGCAAGTACGTTACCTCTAGACCACGGAGCAATATCAGGGTGAGCCACGGTAGGTGGAGTATTAGAAGTATATGGAGAATGAATCAACCGATTGCTTTGAAATTTTGGTTACCAAGATAATCGAGTATGATCTCTCCAACTAAAATATTTTCGAAAGTACGGTGTTGCCACTTATATGTAAAACTGGCAACATCTTCGTTATTTTAAATGGAATACCCTGTGTATTTTTGCGTTTTTTGGATCTTGGTCTCTTTCTGAGTAACTTTTATTAATATTTCCCTATACCTATCTCAAGCCGTTTTCGAGATAATAATTCTTTTCTGAATTTATTGCCAAAAATTTGACTTTCAGTAAATCGTGTTTTCTTCTACCTACGCAGCAATTAAAAGATAATTTTTTAGTTGCGGCTAGGGCAAGGCCTAGGGGCATCTCCTCCATTAATCAAATGTTTCGAATATCATACAGGGTGAGTTAGAGAACGATTTCTACAAGTGACTTAGAAAAATGCACGAAAGTCGAATTTTTTAAATGGAATGCCCTATATATTATTACTGATTCGGAAAGGCGATACATTTACCTCTTTAAAAAGGTAATATACTCTATACCTAATACATACCGTTTTCGATTTATGGGCACTTTTCTGTAACCTTACCAAGAATATTAGTCTTCTGGTATATCATAACGGGTGGGCCTTGAAATTTTTGTTTTATTATTTTGTAATGACAACAGATGTTATTTTTCTAAATAAATTTGACGTTAGTGATATTTGCACCTTATTTGAATAGCTATGTAGCACAAATATGGCAGAAAATAATTATACAAACACAGTTTTAATTGATTTGTTTATTATCCATGGACAGTGCAATAAGATTATCAGCAGAACTTCAGTAGAAAATTTAATGAGAAATATCCGAATTTGCCGCAGATCAACAACAGAAAGTTTTTACGAATTCAGAGGAATTTTATAAATTTTGGTTCGTCATTAAGAGAAGCAAGAAATTTACCTAAACCTGTGACATCTGACAAAGTAAATGAAATCAATGTGCTAGCATATTTTCATGCAAATCCCCAGTATTCTATACGTTGTGCTGAGCAGGATTTAGCATTGCCATATTCATCCATTCGAAGAATACTAGCAAACCATAAAATGCATAATTACAAATTTACAAGAGTCCAATTTCTCATGCCTCAGGATTATCTACAGAGAATAGAATTTTATGAAATGTTACTTGTACGTATGCAAGAGGAATTTTTTAAAAGAAATTATATGGACTGATGAATCAAAATTTTCTAGGGAAGGGATTTGTAACACACGAAATCGTCACTATTGGAGCCATAGACAACCCCACGTTACTAGAGAGGCTGGCTTTCAAGTCAAATTTAGTTTCAATGTGTTTTGTATGTTAATGGATGACAAAATAAAATATTACATATACGACGAATAATTGCAATTCCCAGGAAATATTTAGATATAATTAGAACAATTGTGGAAGACTTCCTTGATATTATGTCAATTGAAAAATATATGACTTGTTGGTATCAACTCGACGGGGCTCCTGCACACTGTACACACGATGATCGCTTTTTCGATGATCGTTGGATTGGACGTTTGGGACCGTGGAATTGAGCTCTGAGGTCCCCTTGGCAATAAATTCAGGAATTAATTATTATCTCGAAAACGGCTTGAGATAGGTATAGGGAAATATTAATATAAGTTACTCAGAAAGAGACGACGATCCAAAAAACGCAAAAATATACAGGGTATTCCATTTAAAATAACGAAGATGTTGCCAGTTTTACGTATAAGTGGCAACACCGCACTTTCGAAAATATTTTAGTTGGAGAGATCATACTCGATTATCTTGGTAACCAAAATTTCAAAGCAATCGGTTGATCCATTCTCCATATACTTCTAATACTCCACCCACCGTGGCTCACCCTGTATATATATATATATATATATATATATATATATATATATATATATATATATATATATATATATATATATATATGTATATATATATATATATATATATATATATATATATATATATATATATATATATATATATATATATATATATATATATATATATATATATATATATATATAATATATAAAATTATAGTATACACTATTGACTTCCTTGACGAAAAAAAAGAGAAGACCTGATTTCGTACGTCTCAATAACTAGCGAGAATAATATCGAGCAATCTAATTGAACGCTTTTGACTATCGTCGTTGTCATATGTTTCATGGTTCCCTGATATTTCTGCATATCATGCAGCTGTCAAATTGGATTTGTTTATTTTTGAGTTTGATTGTTACCGTTTTCTTTATTTTATTAATTTTTGTATATGCGAAAACAAATCTTTTCAGAAATAACGATAGTTAATCTTCAAGATAAAATGTATATTTCAATGTGTAATAATAATGATTCTTAAAAATACATACAAAATCCTTTTTCTAGGACGCCATCAGGTAGGCATTTTTAATGATGTTAAATGTAATTGGTAATATCTGCAAGCAATCTGTATTTTGCTAAATTATATAAAAAATATAAAATTAGTTCAAATTTAAAGATTGATGAAATCGTAGGTAGTTTTTACTTTTTCACCTGTCAACGAGTAACATGACCTTCATGGTTCATGGACCTTACAACCCTAACTTATTTTTAAGTTGGTAAGGATAATTTTATTATTTGGTATTGTAACACGCAGGTCAACCGTCAGCTGTTCAACCTGCGGCTCCGCCACAGACCTCAAACTTATATCCTATGTTTATGGGCCCCGCACAATGTCAATAATTGCGTTTTACTATTTGTCTGCAGAGATTAGTATGCATGACCGTAACGGGAGCAATTAGCACCACACCGTTAGCTGCAATGGAAATCCTCCTGGATTTACTCCCTCTTCATATATATATCTGGAGAGAGAGGCCAGGTGGGCAACCTACAGACTGCAACAAGCGGCCATTAATGTGCCGCAGACTAGTATCATGGAGCGGAACAGGTTGCTGGATGACATAGAGAATCACCGCATCCTGGGAATGCCCTCGGATACTATGCCTACCATGACCAACTACGAGCTGACCTTCAACATCCTTTCTTCAGAAAGAGATGAGTGGGATCGGAATAAAGCCGACCTACTGAAGGCAGATAGTTGTTGGTTTACCGACGGCTCCAAAAGCTCCCGAGGGAACAGGAGCCGGAGTACATAGCTACAGACCAAGGATGAAGATATTCTCGAGCCTAGATACTTATGCAACTGTTTTTCAGGATGAGGTTCATGCCATTGAACTGTGTGTACGAAGGCTGGAATATATGCATCTTACACGCAGATCAATAAAAATTTTCTCAGATAGCCAAACAGCTATAAAAGCTCTTGGCTCCTATCGGTGTAACTCCAAAACGGTATGGAATTGTCAGAAAGCTCTAAATCATTTGAGCAAAAACAAAAAAGTGACTCTGTTTGGGAGACCCGGCCACTCTGGTATGGAAGGTAACGAAATAGCGGACTCCTTAGCCAGAGAAGGAGCGGGATCACGATTCATCGGACCAGAACCAATACTTGGCATATCCTCAAGTACTGCCAAGATGGCTATCTAAACCTGGGCTCAAAGGAAAACTCTCCAGTATATTGGCAAGAGTTACCAGGATTCGTTCATTCGAAGGCGTTTATAAAATACCCTTTGAAATCAAGAGCTAAGAAACTTTTAGAGTTAAACAAGGGTAAACCTGAAAACTCTAACAGGCCTATATACCGGGCACTGCCGACTAAACTATCATCTGCATAAACTCGACCTAGCGGAAAACGCCGAGTGCCGTCTATGCCTGGAGGATGATGAGAAGGCAGACCACATCTTATGCACCTGTCCCGCTGTGGAGAGGATCCGTTCTCAATATTTGGCAAAAGGGCAACTGCTGCCAGAGGATCTGGACACATTCTCACCCAATAAAGTTATCAGTTTCATTAAGAGACTGAACTTATTGGGTGAAATATAATTAGGCGTGAGCCACAATAGGCCTGCTGATGGCCGCAGTGGAGGGTCTACTAAGACCCACTCACAACAAACCTAACCTAACCTTTACTTATTTGTGTGCATAGATAAATTTGTGTGTTTATTGTTATAGAGGTATTAGTGAATAGTAATCAGATAAAAAGCTTTTTATACGTTCAACGTTGGTTTCTTATAAGGTTAAGTTTGTTTTAAAAGAAACTATAATAGAAATTAAATAGCATAACGTATGTGGTTTGTGTGCTACAACATAGAAATATATCTATGTGCTACAATCAAAACGCTGTATAGGATTTTGTTGTGAAGGATGAGAGCCTTACAACCAAGCAGTAAAACTTTCAGAAAAACTGTTCATTTTGTCAGGGTCATTTAGATTTCTCAATTTTCAAATATATTTGTTTGTATACAGAGTGTCGAGACACACTGTTAAATTTTAATCCAATTTCTTGTTTAGATTAGGAAGTGACATGAATTTTTTTATTGTTGATGGTACCTAGTACATTTTTTATATATTTGTACAAGCTTTTAATTCAACCACGTATATCATGATACAATTTAAGGGGTGGATGGATAAAGATATTAACTGACATTGCTTCAAAAATTGGCGTATCCTATTGAGGTAGATGTTAAAATTTCGAATTGGATAAAGGAGTTAAGAAACAACATAACTACTTGTCTCTGGTGAATAAAGTTTGGTAAAAATATTTTTCTCTGACATATTAGCAATGTGCTAATTAATATCTTTACCCAGCGACCCCTCAATTATTATATTTATTAGTGGTTTCCAAGATTTTTTTACTTAAACCGTCTGCACCAATAATTTCATAAATTTCACCACAATGAATTGCGGTAGCTATTGGTTTTAACTTGGGCATGTTCTCAATTTTAAATAAAATTAACCAAAATTCAAGTGGTGAGCTGCGAAATGGTGGTAGACTATTTACATTAAAAACTATAACTTCACTTTCTATAAAAAGTCAATGAATGCCGGAAATTTTTTTTTGTTATTTTACCGCTCTTCGACGCCATGTTCGACGGTTGGGAACAAGAAACTGTTTACATAAATGTCTTTATAGTTTATCTCATTTTATAGTAGGTTTTCAAGATATTGTTGTGTATTATTAAATAACTGGATGGGTTCATAATATGAGTATTTATTGAGAAATAAACAGATAAGTACAAGCTACTGCAATACAACAACCATAGATCTTATGCTACTGTCAAGATACAGAGAATCAAATCAAAACCCCACTTTCGGACACAAACTGTCATTGGCTCATTACCAGTGGCATACCTAAACACTACATTTTCCTCCTTCCTTAAGAGATTTACAAATCTAACCGTTCAGGCGCCTTCCGTGGACGCTCACTGCGCCTTACTGCCATACCTGTGAACTTTGTAACATCTAAACACTACAGATATATGTAACTTTATAGTCATTTTGAACTAGTGCGGAGTAGTAAAAATGACTTTAAAGTCTCTTTGTTCGTAGAAGTAACGTTATTTTTACTCAAGATGTCACTAATGAGTTACACAACTTTAAAGTTCCAGAAAATTTTCCATCAACGTCACAGGAACTTTAAATGGAATACTTTAGTCATCATTACTTTGAAGTGATTCTTTGGTAACACAATACACAATACTACCAATTTTCACTTCAAAGATAAGAATGCTTTCAAGTAACACAGAGTAGTATTCCTGGAGTGGGTTGGAACCTTTGATATAAAGATAACACTGACGTAGTTTTCCACAAAACACCAAAACACTATATACTGCACTCGACGCGCATTTCGCCAACTGTATATAGTGCAGTATATAGTGTTTTGGTGTTTCGTGGAAAACTACATCAGTGTTACAGAGTAGTATTCGCAACGTTTCACATACTGCAGCAGTTATTTGAAAGTGTAATAACTATACAGTACCTGAATTCAGTAGAATCTACGTAATTGTTACAACACAGGCATACTACAAGGTGAATTTTACACTAAAGTCACAAATTTAGTGGCAGTTATGTAATGCCTACTATATTAAAGTTCCGATGCCAGTTCCCATCACTTTGGTGCTGCTTGGGTTGTTAGCAGAAAACATAGAAACTGCGTTCCTTATTCAAATGTTCACTGGTACGAAATCTCAGCCATTGTACTCGGCATGTGGCAGGTAGAAGGAAAGCAGTTTTATTCCTGTAGGTAAGATATAGTTATTTTATTTGTTTATTATCTGCGGCAACCTGAATGTATTATTATCGGGAATGCACTTATGACGCTACTGAAAGCGGCCGCCGTTGGGCAACTCTATTTATCAGAGTTATCAGTGCTTATGTAAACAATACTATCTCTAACCAGGAAATATTGGCGAATCCCCAATTTGTCGCGGGGTAGGAATTTTTAACATGCTTAAATCGAAGACACGGATTCCACGTTTTGAACTCGGGGGGGGGGGGGGACGAGGCGCCACTGTCCCTGACATCACCTGTAGTCGATACCAGAAAATTTTTTATAAATATAATGTAATGTATAATTATACTTACAAAAGAAGGTTACATCACATAATCGTATAACTATAAACTACAAGATCGATTTGTGGCGGATAGCGACTTGCATCACAGCAAGTACCGAGAGCGGCGACCCCTAGCCCAGGTGGACTAATCTAATGTTATTAAATATGATTTGAAGGAACCTGTTCCATAACCTATGGCATACTGAAGAGAACAAATAAGTTCGAAATCGATCAATGTCTGGTTAGGAATTGACAAATGATATTGGCTTTCCATCTATCATGATTTGAAGGTGTAATTCAATGCAGGTCGGGGTATTTGCCCGCTGAGTAGTTGTTTCCTTCAAATCATATTTAATAACATTAGTTTAGTCCACCTGGGCTATGGGTCGCCGCTCTCGGTACTTGCTGTGATGAAAGTCGCTATCCGCCACAGAGACATCTAGGATGTCGGTCGGATAGTAGCATTCATACCATATGAGAAGTTTCATACCTCTCACCACTATTCACTTCACCTTAGTTAGTATATAACTAGCAGGTTGGCCACTATCATTTGTCTGTTCCATAACCTATGGCATACTGAAGAGAACAAATAAGTTCGAAATCGATCTATGTCTGGTTAGGAATTGACAAATGATATTGACTTTCCATCTATCATGATTTGAAGGTGTAATTTAATGCAGGTCGGGGTATTTGCCCGCTGAGTAGTTGTTTCCTTCAAATCATATTTAATAACATTAGTTTAGTCCACCTGGGCTAGGGGTCGCCTCTCTCGGTACTTGCTGTGATGAAAGTCGCTATCCGCCACAGAGACATCTAGGATGTCGGTCGGATAGTAGCATTCAGACCATATGAGAAGTTTCATACCTCTCACCACTATTCACTTCACCTTAGTTAGTATATAACTAGCAGGTTGGCCACTATCATTTGTCTGTTCCATAACCTATGGCATACTGAAGAGAACAAATAAGTTCGAAATCGATCTATGTCTGGTTAGAAATTGACAAATGATACTGGCTTTCCATCTATCATGAGGTGTAATTCAATGCAGGTCGGGGTATTTGCCCGCTGAGTAGTTGTTTCCTTCAAATCATATTTAATAATATATACATATATATATATACATATATATATATATATATATATATATATATATATATATATATATATATATATATATATATATATATATATATATATATATATATATATATATATATATATATATATATATTGTCTGTTCCATAACCTATGGCATACTGAAGAGAACAAATAAGTTCGAAGTCGATCTATGTCTGGTTAGAAATTGACAAATGATACTGGCTTTCCATCTATCATGAGGTGTAATTCAATGCAGGTCGGGGTATTTGCCCGCTGAGTAGTTGTTTCCTTCAAATCATATTTAATAATATATACATACATACATACATATATATATATATATATATATATATATATATATATATATATATATATATATATATATATATATATGTAAAAAAAATGAATTATCAGTAACGCCCGCAAAAATTTCATTTTTGTTTACTGTATATATATATATATATATATATATATATATATATATATATATATATATATATATATATATGTATATATATATATATATTCCTATATCATTATGTTAGTTCTGTTCAGAGACAAGAAATGAACCGTATATACATACGCAGTTGTAATCAATTTGCAATGATTTATCTTGCAATAGCTGGATATACGCGATAAAAATTGTACCAAATAATCGATAGATAATTTGCGGAGAATAATCTCACAGTTAAATTCACTTCAGTTACTAACATATTTTTTCCTTTTAAGTAAACAGTATTTCTGTGTATTCAAAAGAGATACATGAAGTGAATATAACGGTCTGTATTTAGCATGTACAACTATTTAATATACATGTAGTATACATAATTAACATACTATTGTGGATATTCACCTTCCATAACAGACTGGCCGGGTATCCAGACCAGAATCACTTTGTTGTTTTTGCTCAAATGATTTAGAGCTTTCTGACAATTCCATACCGTTTTGGAGTCACACCGGTAGGAGCCAAGAGCGTTTATAACTGCTTGGCTATCTGAGAAAATTTTTATTGATCTGCGTGTAAGATGCATATTCCAGCCGGCATGAACGTCAGCCTGAAAAACAGTTGCATGAGTACCTAGGCTTGAGAGTATCCTTACCATTGGTCTGTAGCTATGTACTCTAGCTCCTGTTCCCTCGGGAGTTTTGGAGCCGTCTGTAAACCAGCAACTGTCTGCCTTCAGTAGGTCGGCTTTATTCTGATCCCACTCATTTCTTTCTGGAGAAAGTATGTTGAAGGTCAGCTCGTAGTTGGTCATGGTAGGCATAGTATCCGAGGGCATTCCCAGGATGCTGTGATTCTCTATGTCATCCAGCAACCTGTTCTCCTCCATGATACTAGTCTGCGGCATATTAATGGCCGCTTGTTGCAGTCTGTAGGTTGCTCACCTGGCCTCTCTCTCCAGATATATATGAAGAGGGGTAAATCCAGGAGGATTTCCATTGCAGCTGACGGTGTGGTGCTAATTGCTCCCGTTACGGTCATGCATGCTAATCTCTGCACCCCAGAGAGTTTGGATTTGGCCGTCCGTTGTGATCCTTTCGGCCACCAAACAATGGATCCGTATGTTATCATTGGTCTGATGACCGTGATATAGATCCAGTAAATTTGTTGGGGACCCATGCCCCAGGATTTGCCACAAATACGACGGCATGTCCATAAGGACAGCTTTGCTTTGTGGATTACCATTTCCAGATGGGAGTTTCAATTAAGTGATCTATCCAGAGTGATTCCTAGATATTTCACCTCCTCCGCAAATGGAATAGTTTCACCCATTAAGGTGGGAGGTCTTAAGTCCTCCAGCTTCCTTTTCCGGGTGAATGGTACTATTACTGTTTTTTGAGGGTTTACAGACATCTGTTTCCTGTCACACAAATTACTCACTGCATCCAGTGTCTCTTAAAGGGTATTTGATATTACTCCTTCAGAGTTTCCTCTGACTAGTATGACTAGATCATCTGCATATGCTAGAACCTCAGCCTCCCACAGTGTGAGAATAGCCAGTAGGTCGTCCACAAGAAGTGGCCACAAAGGGGGGAGAGAACCCTACCTTGCGGACATCCTCTCGTGGCTCTAAACCTAATTGTTTCTACCTGTAGAGACATTATGGTTTTGTTTGATAGCATAGCACGAATCCAGTCGCCTGTAGTAGGCTCAATTCCTCTGGCAGCCACTGCTGCATATAAGGAGTCGGGCAGTGCATTATTAAATGCTCCCTCAATATCGAGAAAGGCTCCCACCGCAATTTCCTTCACTTGAAGGGATTCACACTTTATAGTACTATTTACAGTATAAAGTAAATGATGGATGTATATATTTGTTTTACAATGTACCTACCATATGATATGTACATACGTTTGAATAAATATTTAAGTACTGTCAATTCTTTATTTGTTTATCAGAGTAGACAAGGAGCATTTTTTATAAAATATGTAAAAGTATCTGACACGAAAATTTACGGAATAACAAAGTTTAATCGCTCCTGCCCAACGCGTTAGTTCACGATAATGATGGTATTAGTTTACAAGATGTATTTCATTGATTTCACTATGTTTCTTGCCGTATAATAACCGTTTTCGAATTATCGCTAATTATTAGATCATTCGATATTCGACCTAAAAGTATACCGACTAGCTTAGGTACTAGGTCGAGTTACATACGATGTAGCTGAACTTGGCGTAGTAGTAGTTAGGATTAGTGCTTCGCACAGAGTTGGCCGCGATATTCAATCGTGTATTACGAAGGCGAGAAGTAAAGGAGAAGATCTTGCGAGGCAAATGTTATTAAAAAATTTATAAGAAATAAAAATTTTAAAATGACGTTGACTGAAGTCGAAAATTTAAAATTATTAGTCAACAATGCGGCCACCAGTAAACCATCAGATGAACACCTAAACGTTAGTAAAATCAAAAAAGACGCATTGCCGACATCAATAACGAAAAATTCACACACCTATCACTTCAGGAAGACAGAACAATACAAAATTAATCCAGGAAACGCCAATAAAAAATAAATTTAACACCATTTCGAAAAATAAGGACGACGAAGACATGATTACTGACCTACTACTGGACAATAATAAAATAGATAATGGAAAATTACCTCTCAGCAAGAACTCAGGAAACGCTGAAAAATTAAAAAACATTAGGCCTCCCCCAATTATCATTCATGACGTTTTTAATGAACATGCTAAAAAGAGTAATTATTTAAAAAGCAACTTAACCGGAAAATTCTTTTGGAAATATGCCGCTAACTCCACTGCCCTCTATCTTGAAAAATATGAGGATTGGAAATTATGCCGTAATGAATTTCAGCTTGCCAATGTCGAACACCACACCTTTACACCGAAACAAGACAAAACCCATGCCTTCGTCTTGAAAGGAATTTATCACGGCGTAGACGTCGATGATCTTAAGCATAAGTTAATAAATGTATACAAAATTAATGTAATAAACATTTATGTAATGCGAGGAACCAGGTACCCCATGTTCCTGGTTATTACAGACTGGACGGTTACCTTGATGGAGGTACAATCAAAAATTCGTTATCTAGACCATACCGCTGTGAAGTGGGATCGACATGTTAATAATAAAATTATAATACAGTGTCACAGATGCCAAGCCTGGGGTCATACAACCTCAAATTGCAGCACTATCCCCAAGTGTTTGAAATGTGCATAGACCCACTTGACAATGGACTGCAACAGACAACCAGATGACTTAATAAAATGCGCAAATTGCAGTGAAAATCATCCAGCAAATAGCGTGAACTGTAGAGTTTATAAATGAAAAATTGAAGCGTTCGAAAAAAGAAACATGCCGCTGGTACCACCTCCACCACATACTAAGTATGTAGCCGCACCACAGCTGACCATCAACGAAAAGCCATTGCCGCACAAACTGGAACAAGGGTCCTTCTTCCTAATGCCAGGTCACTGTTGTTATCAAATCCCACTGTCACAGCCCCAGTTCCATCTTTCACCAGCTCCTCCGGTATGGCTGCATGTCTTCAATTATCGAAGAATTCAATAAGTTTAATACCATGATAGATTTGGACCAAATGTTGCGGCGGCGGGTAAGATAATTGTAATACTGAAATTCAGAAATTCGAAGTGTTTTATAAATTTACACAAGACATTTCGAATAATGTCTTATAAATTATCAATCTTTTCTTGGAACGCCAACGGTGTATGAAATAAAATGTCACAACTCATTAATTTTTTTGTTAACACCTAAAGTTGACATTATGCTTCTGAACGAAACAAAACTCACGACACGAGATAAGTTGCGGATCAGAGGGTACACGACAATTAGGAAAGACCGCAACGACGTTAACAGAGGAGGCGCACTATGGGCCGATGGTGGAGGCGCCGCCGTCTCAAAAATACCAAAAACCAAAAACCGAATAAGGAACACAAACTTCAATTTTCTTATAACTAATACATCAAACTTTTATAATTCGGTTCGGTAATTTATTTAAATGTTGACTGGGTTCAGTTAGTAGACTTCAAAAGTAGGAATATGGAGAGATTTAGATGTGTTGTTTTGATGCTTATTTTAAATAAACAATTTCGTGCTTAAAAATTAAATAAAGTGCAATGTATTATACACCGTTTCAAAGAGAAGTTCTTCTAGTATTAAAAACATAAAAAATATTTGTATATTGCTTATCCCTTACTACAATAAAAAAATGATAAAGGTATCATGTTACTGGAATGACTTTCTCAACTTCAAGAAAAATTTTAACTGTTAGCAGGGTTCGCCCGGGTAAGTTTTTTTTCACCATCTGGCAACTAAAACGATCCTGTATAAGATCCAAAAAAAATCTTGCGGATTTTTTGCGCTTCTCTTGCAAATCAACAAAATATACAAAGAAGCGCGCGCGACGAACACTTAAAAATCTGCAATACTCGTTCTGTAAGAATTATGAATTTGCAAAATACGGCGTTATAAAGAATACATATACATATTATGGAATTGCAACAAATCAGAGCATAGCATTTCACTGAATGCCTGGATTTTAGAAATCGTATTTTTAGAAATCGTATATCGGGACGGTCCCATCTAATTTTTTTAGCAGTACCACAATATTCCACGTTTGACAAAATATGTTTACGAGTGACTTGCGGTTAGATAAAATCTAAATAAATATTTGTAATTGTTAAACTTATTAAACAAAGTGGTATATTGATAAAAATGGTTTACGATATAATTTGAAAAAAATATTTTATACACGGGATGTGTATTCTGTGGTTACCATTGTCCTTAGTATATAAACTTGGGTTTGTTAAAATTTTAGATTATTATTAATGTATACAAGCAGCATTAATTAATAGTAATCAATAATTTGCCTCTGTCAGCTGTACCTACGACAGTAAACAATGAACAATTTCAAAATTACTAAACGTAACATATGTGACGCTTTTATAGAGCATGGAAAACATATATCAACAGCAGAACGGTATGTTAAGGAGCATTTCGATCTTTCTGAAGAGCAGTTGCAATGTGTTATCATCAAAATTCAGAAACACTTATTACCCGAATTTAAGATACGCTGGAATAAAGCCGGAAGAAAAAGGGATGTGTTCTTACGCAGCAACGAGAAATAGTTAGATGGCGAATTTTTTGTACTATTCCAAGAAGACGAAGAACCATCGATGTCCTTATCTGAAAACCCACGAAGGAGACCTTGTAAATCATTTAACGGATCCGCAGAGAAGACACAGAAACGAAAAGCAATAAAACTATTTCGAGACTCTGGACTTGATCAGATTTATCATTCATATACTCAGGGATTACGTTCAATTGATGAGACATGGGAATCAGAAATTATACAGGGACTACGTTCTACATCACAAGAAAGAAAGGCTTTTATCCACACATTATTAAGGCGTAATACTTCTGTTGAGCCTTTCACAAATCAAGAGGCCTTGGCTCTTTTCATTGATTTAGATTTAACGAAAAACCAATATACATACCTTAGAACCTGTTTACAAGATAAATACTGTACTGTACTCCCATCATATACCAAACTTACAGAAGCAAAGCGAGAATGTTATCCAGAGCACATGCAAGTAACTGAAATTGGTGCTAAAGTAAGTTTGCAGTCTCTTCTAGATCACACATGTAAGAGAATAATCAAAATTGATTCTGTGAATGTGGCCAACATTTCACAATTAATATTATACAGTAAAAGGGGCTGTGATGGATCTTCGGGACAAAGTGAGTACAAGCAAATACTGTCTGATGTAAGTGACGTAATATCCGATACTAACTTGTTTGTAACATCCTTGGTTCCACTACAAATTGTAGATGAAGTCACAAAAAACGTCGTTTGGAAAATCCAACCCCGTCCTATGTTCGATACTGTAGGCCCATTTTAATAGAATTCTCAAAAGAGACTCCAGAGAAAACAAGATCTGTTGTCAATGAAGTGGAAACTCAAATAAGCACTCTTTTGCGTTCTTTTGTAGTGAGGAATGAACAGCAGATGTCTATTAAACATGAGCTGTTCTTTACAATGATAGATGGTAAGGTTACACAAGTAGTAACAAATACTCCATCAAGTGCCACATGCCATATATGTCTTACAAAACCAACAGAAATGAACGATTTGGAACGTTTTAAACAGAGACCTGAGAATGAAGAGCATTATAGATTTGGACTCTCATCTTTACATGCATGGATTCGATTTATAGAGTTAGTACTTCATGTTTTATATAATTTATCATTTAAAAAATGGTCAGTAACCACAGAGGACATGAAAAAGCAAAAGCAATCTAAAAAAAACTTATATGCAGGAGCAGTTTCGGAAAGAATTAGGATTACTAATTGATAAACCTCGACAAATCAGCGGAACTAGTAATGATGGAAATACCGCTCTAAGGTTCTTTGCCAATTCTGCTTGCACTGCACAAATTACTGCAGTTGATGAAGAATTAATTATGAGATTTCGCATACTACTTCAAACAATGTCAAGTGATGGCAATCAATGCCAAAAAGTTTGGTGAATATGCTTTTAGAACAGCCGAATCATATGTGAGCAAATATCCATGGTACTATATGCCCTCCTCTGTATATAAAGTAACTCATTCATGGAGAAAACATAATTCGATATAATGCACTTTTACTACTTGGCTAGTTGTCCGAAGATGCACAGGAATCCAGAAATAAGGATTATAAACGTTTCAGGTTACATCATTCTTGCAAATGTCACTATTGATCCAAACAAAGACCAACTGACTGACGCGATCAAACAAGACGTACTCACGAAGAACAGACTAAGACGACACCGGGACGTCTAGGCAAGGATCGAGATGGTCAGATTGCAAGATAAAATAAGAACATTAAAAAATCAAAAATGGAGCCAAAAACTCGAGGCATTGAATCCTCAAGACAACTCGCTGTCGAGGCTTACAAAATCACTTAAATACAACAGTACACGAGAGGCCATGCCCGCCCTTCATTTCAACGGACAAACGTACATGACTGACAAGCAGAAAGCCGATCACCTATCTGACAGTTACCAACTGATACATAACAATGATGCACCGAACACCGCCGATCAAGACCGTATCGTACAGGACACGGAGTATCTTATGGTACGTGAAAATATTATGACTAGACAAAAATTTTTAGAAATAATCACTAAACCCTCTGAAATTGCGCAACTTATTAAATCACAACCCAATAATAAAGCACCGAGTAAGGATGGAATCGAAAACAAGCTATTAAAAAACTTACCACGGAAGGGCGTACCGCAGTTTGTTTATATTATGAACGCGATCCTGCGCTTGCAGCACTTTCCTAGTGCATGAAAAAGTGCTGTTGTGGCTCCGATACACAAGTTGGGTAAAAATTCTCCGGCTTGCGGTAAACTATCGTCCTATTAGTCTTCTATCGACAATTTCCAAACTGGTGGAAAAAATCGTTCTAAATCGATTTGACAGAGCACAAGATGCTCTGGGTATCCACGTGGATTATTAGTTTGGATACAAACGGGGTCACAACACTACACAGGAAGTCGTCAGGATCGTCAATGATGTAAAACTGCAGTACAATTATGGTAAAAACACGACTATGGTCTTGTTGGATATCGAAATAGCTTTCGATACTGTCTGGATCTCGGGCCTTATACGTAAGCTGCACACATACAATTTTCCAATATACCTTATAAAGCTACTGCACTCATACTTGAACAATAGAACACTGCAAGACAAAATCAACAATACGCTCTCTCCACCAAAGAGCATTCATGCAAGCGTCCCACAGGAGTCGATCTTAGGACCAAAATTATTTAATCTGTATGTCACTGACTTCCCCCAATTTCCTAATACTAAACTGGCCATGTATGCCGACGACACAACTATATATAGCCACAGCCATAGCGCACAAGCGGCAAATATGCTGCTGAAAGCTCATATAGCATGAGCGACGGCGTACTATGACCTGTGGAAGATGAAACTTAATGAGGGCAAGTCGGAGTCTATAGTATTTACAAAAAAATTCAAAAACAACAAAATTCTGACGCCTATAAAAATTAACGGACGTTCAATTGAAACTAAAACCGACGTAAAATACCTAGGAATACATTTAGACAAAGGACTCACTGTTAAAAAACACATAAACATGACAATACGTAAAGCCTATTCTTTGACTAAGAATTTATACCCCCTTTTGGCAAAGAATAACAGACTAAACAGGACGAACAAACGATTCATATATACGACTATAATAAGGCCGGCTCTTGTGTACGCGGCTCCAGTGTGGTGTTCAGCAGCCGCGACAACGGTACAAAAATTACAAATTCACCGAAATAAAATTCTACGCCTTATCACCGGTTTAGACAGATACACACCTATAAGACATCTGCACGAAACCACCGACATGGAACCACTAGCGCAATACATTAAAAACGCATTGCAAAAATTTTATACAACACAGCTATCCAACAACCCACTCACACGCACATTACACAAGTAAGGGAGCATAATGCTCAATTTACTATAAAACATAAACTTCCATACCAGGCGTTGCCTAACTTTCGGCAACCACTTTAGGCTCAACCAACAATATTCCAAATTTATTATTTTCTTCTTTTCTTTTTTGTTGCTTTTTTTCCACAACATATATTGTTTTATCATATCATGGTTCAGTAATTTCTGGTTTTTGTCTAGTGTCGTCATGGCATTATTGTAGTATTCACCGTCTGATGTATCTAAAGTGCCAAAAAGCCATTTATGGGCTTTGCCAATTATGTTAACGAGTCCTGTTTTATTCTGTAGTTGGGTTTGATATTGATTAATTTGTTATTTATTTCGATCATTAAATATTTAGCATGGTTGACAAGGTTTCGAGCTATGTGAGTTTGACTTATTGTAGTAACAGATTCAATAAAAATAGGAAGGTTATTAATATGATCGTTAAAATTGGAAACTAGATTTTCTAGCTGACTAGTATTAATAAAATGAATGAATCTGTGTTGAGTATTTGTCTATAGCCTATAGGGCTTTACCTAAAGGGAATGGTAGTATGGGATCAAGTATTTCTTCTAGTCTTATTTCCTGTCCGATAGTTGCTGGGACCAGGAGTACTATCATTATTATCTGCAGCAGCATGTGCAACAATATTTTTTGATATTATACGTCGTTTTTGCGTTAGGACTTTTATTTCTGTTGTGGATTTTGGTAATATTTTTTGAAATTTAGATTTTTATTTTATTCCTATTTTGAAAGGGAATGTATGTATCTTTATTCACATCAATATCAGGTGGATCATTTCTATTCGCATTTACTTCAGTAAGATCTTCTATTTTGGAATTATTTAGCTTAACAATTTTGTGTATATTCTGCATGTCGTGTACATGATTTTCATTACATATTTCTACTATACGGCTATCTGTTATGTCAAATGGGTCAATGTGGTCAGTAGGGTGGAGCGAAAAAGTTTTTTTTGTTCAATTAAATCGCACAGTATGTTAAAATTTGTCTATAGTATAGTATCTGACCTGTGATTTTTTTCAAAAATTTTTAGAGGTCATCTTCCTTCCCCGCAAGAGTTCTGAAACTTGTAAAAAAATGCAATAATTTTTTTTTAAGATAGCCAGTGAACTATTAATATGTAGTATTAGTCGTAAAAGGTCTGCTACAACACCATAAAATCATTCTAACCGCTCTATCTGGATTTATATTTGAGAAACAGATTTTAACTAAGTATTTATGTTTTAAATTGCGCTCGTAAATATTTGAATTATTATTCACTCCCACTCCTGTTGTTCATATGTTTTCGGGCTACGCACGGACCGTCCAGTCAGTCAATCAGTCTATTATCAGCAGTTAGCATGATACAAAGCTGTTTCGCTTGATTAGTTATTGTTTTAGTGCAGTAAAAATGTCTGTGATACGGAATAAAACGAACTGTGTTATATTCGGGATCCTATCGAGTTAAGTGCAGGTAGCACAATGTTGCCGACACGCGAACAAATGCTAAGATACTATAATTTTATAAGACTAAAAAAACATAGTGAGGGTCAACACAAATCTAGGGTTGGCGAAATTTATAGCGAATTGGCCATTACATTAGAAGAGATACGGAATAAAGCTTCAATTCCAGTAGTGCATCGTGTAACAATCATAAACCAGATCCGAAAAGAGCACGAAAAAATTAACAATATCCTGAAATCATACTGCAAGACACATAAAGAAACCGCCAGTTTTAAGAATAAAGTGACGAAACCTATTTGATATAGCGTCTTGTAAGTGCAAAATCTTTGCAGAGTGTCATTGTGAAAAATCACACAGAGTTCCCCAAATTGAAAGGCCATTCCTAATGGATCAGCGATCCACAAGAGTTACTGCAATGGGATCTGTTGATCGCTTCACGACCCAAAAAATTGAAAAGAAATTTGCGAGAAAATCTCGAGAATCTAACCAGCTTCAAACTGACAAATTTGCAATAGGAGCACAGACTTTAAGTTCAGTTACACGGTGCATCTCCGAGTCCTCTGATGAACAAGAAAATATCGAGGAAATAGAAGAAGGAGAAAAAAAGAGCAAAGATTAGGTCCGAGTGTGTACGAAAGCATGCAACCCCTACCGTCAACTTCATCTTAAAGCTGTTTTTCAGAAAATGTATACGCACGCATTGTAGACAGACCAGCTGCTGCCCTCGCTTCAGCCTTAATGCACGATCTAGAACGAGAAGTTCCTGAAAATGTGGCACAAGTTGTAGATAGGAGTACGGTACGTCGAGATTGGAAAAAAATGTGCCTGAACCTGCAAGAGTAAGATGCGTCCGAAGAACTATTGCTGAAAGGACTTTATTTTGATGGCAGGAGAGATAAAACCATTTGCATGACTAAACCAGATGGTGGAAGCATCAGACGGACATTGATTACAGAAGAACATATTTCAATCATTAATGAACCGGATTCCAGTTATCTAGGGCATGTCTCACCTTTATCTGGCTCAGCCCAAGATATCAAAACGCTATATGTGCTATTTTAACAGAAAAAAACATCGATACATCAAAGATATTAGCAATCGGTTGTGATGGGACAGTTGTAAATACAGGGTACCTCAGTGGTGTTATCTGCCGTATAGAAAAGGAACTCGGAAGACATTTGCATTGGGTGGTGTGACAACTTCACTCGAATGAACTTCCTCTGCGACATATTATCGAATATTTAGATGGAATGACTCTGGTCCACGAGGATATTCTGGGCCCATAGGCAAAAATTTGACAAAATGTGAAAAGTTACCTGTGATAGAATATCATCTCATCGAATGTGTACTTCCAGAGATTGACAGGCAACAACTTAGCGCTGACCAAACATATCTTTTCGACATATGCAAAACTGTAAGTTCTGGGGAATTTCCAGCAAGTCTTGCAACACGAAGCCCTGGAGCATTATCGCATGCAAGATGGCTTACAACTGCAAATAGAGTTCTTAGGCTCTACGTAAGAACAACTAATCCATCAGATAATCTTCGAGAAATTGTTACATTTATTATTAGAGTTTACGCTCCTATGTGGTTCCACATTAGGACTAATCCCTCAATAAGGCATGCACCAAAAATGTATGGCGTTCTATAAGTCTAAGCCGATACTTGAGAGACGATATAAAACAAATCGTGGATAATACGATTCAAAGGAATGGATTTTTCGCTCATCCAAAGAGTTTGTTAGTAGCAATGCTTGCAGATGATCGAAAACACGATAAGGTAAAAACAGCACTGAATTCCATAAAGTGCGCATGTGCCGCTCACAGTGTCATGGCCGCCGTTTCCGCACTTTCCGTGAAAATAACCAAACTATAATAAAGGGCAAGGAAAATAAAGAAACTATAATAAAGGGCAAGGAAAATCTTACTAACGAACTAAAAAATATTTATTTAAAAAAAAAAATAATAATAAGTTTGTGATTCGAACCCTGGACCTAGCGCGTGCTAGGCGAGTATCTTCTCTATCGTCTAATGAGTTCCTTGCTGACAAACGATTCCAAAACGATTTAATACACTTTGACATATCATGTAACTGCGCATGCCCTGCGGCTATCTTAAAACGGAATCCAGTGCTGTTTTTACCGTATCTAATCGAAAACAGATATGAGAACTAGCGGTTTGTCGTATTTTATCATTAAGATCCAAGAATGCCTTACAAAATGGAATAAGACAATTTATGATTCCCAAAATAAACTTCTTTGAACGAGACTATATCCACATAATTATTTAGCAGGATTGTGTTATAATTGAACTTACATTGACACAACATTTAACTGAAGACAAACTTAAGAGAGTCCTAAATGAGGATTCGCCTGTAATTCTCCTTCTATTTAACTTGCCTTGTCATACTCAGGCTGTAGAAAGGTGCGTAAAGGTTGTGACGGTAGCATCATTAGAAGTCTGTGGTGCTGTTATCAGAGATGGTTTCATAAGGACAAGGCTTTTAGACAGAAAATTAATGCCAAACTTTGAAACAAAGCGCCAATATAAACCAGAATAATGAGGTAACTATAATATACGGATGGATGGAAGGGTGGAGGTGGGACACGACAGGCAGCTACCTCCACGTGGTGTATTCTGGGTAGTTTCCAAAGGAAACTAGCGAAGAGCTGCATTGTTCATTATCATTTATTAAAAGTGTTGGACATTCAAGGTCATTGCGGGGGATGAAGATGAACTCCGAGATTAAAAAAAAATCATAAGCGATCTACTCCTCAACAGGCAACCTTTAAGACATACTACTAACACATGAATAAATTTTTCTTTTATTTCGATTTTTCTAAATTTCAAGGTCATTTGAAAATGAGGTCGAAAATTTTCTAATAAATTCTCGAATGATCTATATGCTACCTAGACAACTTTTGCAACATAGTGCTAAATCGTCCGCCCAAAAAAAACTTTTTTTCTTTATTTTCACTCCACCCTAGTGGTCATTGTTACCTTTAATTTATTTAAAATGGTGTGAACGTAGTTACTTAGGAATTATTATAACCTATAATTGCATACTTTATTTGAGTTTTTATATCCTTTTTGAAATCAGCTAATTCTAAACACCTTAATTCGACTAATAGAGTTGAGTGAAAGCGTTCGACTGGATTATTGCTGTTTGAATTTCTAGCGGTGATGTAATGTACTTCTATTTCATGTTTCGTACAGAAGTTTTCGGAAAGATTATTTTTTAAACTCGGTAGCCTGGTCGCACGTTTTTTGTGGGATATACCGAAATGCGAGATAAAATTAAGGACCTAGAATATCTACTGCATTAATTTGTGTTGGATATGCTTGTCCGAATCTTGAGAAGCTATCTAGGATGGTTAAGAAA
This sequence comes from Rhamnusium bicolor, assembly GCA_029963845.1. NCBI lineage: Eukaryota > Metazoa > Arthropoda > Insecta > Coleoptera > Cerambycidae > Rhamnusium > Rhamnusium bicolor. Next base: position 106,787 of record JANEYF010003536.1, on the reverse strand, counting down.
TAGTGACCTTTGATATGAAAAGTGTTTACATAAATATGGTCGAATGGCTGAAGTCCTTGTGGTGTTGGTTTGAATTTAATAACATTAGGATGACGTTCATATTTTGATGTTTGACATATATGATAAGTATTAATATAGTTAGTGACGTCGTCCCCTAAATTTGGCCAATAGTATGTTTTTTGCATTGAAGCCTTTGTTTCTGTAATACCTTTGTGACACGTTTTACCTTCATGATGATACTTATTTTTTTCATTACGTTCGTTCTCGTCCTCGATATATTTTAACATAGAATCACATTGTATCAATTTGAAAGCTGAGTTTTTGAAGAAATTTTGAATAAGGTTAATTACAATTTCTGAAAAATTATTTCTAAAAAATAGTGCTTATGTGTTTTTTGGGTTGAAATAGTTTTTTATCGTGTTTATTAAGTTTTCGTCCATGTTTACTTTAGGAATTGTGATATACAATCTATTCTTGGGCTCTTGTCTTTAAAAAGTTCAGTTTTCTTAACAGAGGGTTTCGTACTAGGGAAGTATTTTGTAAAATTGACTATGGCTAACAATACTTTTTCAATTGTGTAGTTTTGCTTCACGGGATTTAATGTGCCAATTGGGCGTTATAATAAAACGGCCCCTATAGCTATATTATATGCGTCTGTGGTTAGATTAAATGGTTTCTCGAAGATTGGATATTGTAACATTCTTTAAATATTGAGTAAATAGCTTTGTCAAATGCGCAAAGTTTTTTATGAAATATCTGTAGTATCCTAAACATCCGATTTCTTTTGCTGTACGTGGTATAGAAAATTTTTTTATAGCCTTAATTTTGTTTGGGTTAGGTTTCATACCTTCGGATGTTATTACGTATCCGAGAAATTCGACATCTTTTCTCAAGAATTCCGATTTGTCTAACTGAATCTTAAGTTGAGCTTCTCGTAATTTAGAGAACTCTTTTTAAATTTGCTATATGTTCCTGAAGGAATGTGCTGAAAATGATAATATCGTCCATGTGAAGAGATTTTACCTTGCAGATCTTTTAAAACATTATCCATGACTCTCTGAAATGTAGCTGGTGCGTTTTTTAATCCGAACGGCATACGGATGTATTCGTTGTGCCCATTCTCGACGTTGAATGTTTTTTTTTAATCGAATTTGGATTCATCTCTATTTGATGAAAGGCAGACGTGAGGTCTAAAGTTGTGAAATAATTACATTTGCGTAATTTATAGAGAATATTGTTTATATTGGATAGTGGATACTGATCATCTATAGTTTTCTCATTTATTTTACGATAGTCTACCACTATACGACATTTACGTTTACCACTAGCATCAAGTTTTTTTTGGCACAATCCATATGGGACTGGACCATGGCGAATTTACTGATCTAATGATATCGTCTTAAGCATTTTTGTAATTTGTCGTTCAACTTTATTCAGGTTTACGGACGTGAGGGAATCTATACGATTATATGTGAACAGGTATTTCGTCGTCAATTTTTATATCATGCTTCACTTCATTTGTAAAAGTTGATTTTGAGTTGTCGTTATGAAAAATATCTTTAAATTCGCAACATAATTTTGTTATAGCTCGTTCCTCTGTAATCATATGATCTGTACGAATTAATTGTGTTATCTCAAAATTAGAATTATTTTGTCGATTAAAGTTACAAACATCTGTAATAAATATTTCATAATTGTTTTCTATCGGAATCACCGCAAACTGTTCTGATAAGGAAACTGAAAGTGTTTTCGAAGTATTTAATTTAAAATTTGGAATAGTATCTGCATAAGCTTTTAACATTTGGAAATTTACTTGAGTGTTATTTCCATGTGCCATTGATGAAACTTTCAAATTATGATTCCTTAGTTTTATAAATAATTTCTAAATTAATTTTTTCTAAAATATTTACCGGATCGTCTATTTGTAATATAATAATAATATGTATTATAAATTATATATACACACATGTATTATATATATTAAAATAAATTTTTCTATTACTAAAATTTGTTCTCTATAAACGGACTTAATATTATTTTAATTGTGATAGTTATTTTGATTTCGATAATCTCAATTAGTGTTATTTTGTTCTCGACGAACAGACTTAATATTATTTTATTTTTGTTTTTGATTTCGATAATCAGTATTAACTTAATGTTACTTTGTTCCCTATGAACAGTCTTAATATTATTTTATTTAATTTTTTGATTATGATAATTAGAATTAACCTAAGCTCAAATAATTTATAATAATTTATGCGATATAGAAGATTGAGGAATAGAAGGGAAAGAAAAATTCAACTTACTGCGATAGTCCTGTTGGATTTCCTTCTCTCCGACATCCGGTCCTGTTCTGCCTTTTCTGTGTAAGATTTTCTGGATAGGTTACTAAATTCGCCTATCGGAGATTTCTCAAGAAGCTACTCAATTCACCTCTTTGGTATATCTTCTAGGTGCCTTCTTCACTGGATGGACTTGGAAGAGTTGAACTTAATTTTAGAGTGAACGGTAGCACGTAAATTCGAAAAATCCCAATATTTTTAAAAATACGTTGATATTAATAATTGTGGTGAATAGCAAATCAACTGGATTAATCCTACGGACTGCGCCAATTTTATTTGTCAATGCAAAAAAAGCAGTTTTATTCAATTTATTCACAATAAAAATAAATTAAAAACTTGCTTTTCTTAGTCGTACTAAGAAGTAAAAAATAATTCTTTGCAAAAAAAAAGCAAAAAAAGCAAGGCGTGCGCACTTTGTATGATTGTACGCAGATTGTAAAAGGTGCGCACGCCTTGCTTTTTTTTTTGGCAAAGAAATTATTTTTTTCCTTTTTAGTACGACTAAGAAAAAGCAAGTTTTTAAAATTTCTTTTTATTTTTTTTATTTTCTATTTTTTAGTCATACTTTAATTAATTTATTATCATACATTAAATTATTATCATACTTTTGCAGATTTTTCAATTTTCACCCCCGCGCCCCCTACGTGGAGATATTTGCTTAAGTAACAGTGGAATATTGTATTGTCATCCGACCTTAGAAACTGTGCAAAATTTCATCAATTGATTATGTCAGGAAGTGAGTTAAATGAAGGCTGCAAGATTTGAAGACAAACATTGTGACTACATTGTGGGTTAAAGAAATGCAAGTAAAAATACAGAGTTTACAAAATATGTATAAACTACAACTAACAATATTATTGCTACTAAAATTAGAGACCAAATGCCCCGCTTGGGGCATTCACAGTGGTTTAGAGAGTTAGTGGGTCACGTGGGGCTGCTATAAGTACAAGAAGTCTCATCAGTGCAGGAGGCTTATTGTGTGTACATAACTGGAAGGAGCGATCTAAACGTAGACAAAACTGATGATGTCAATTTCAAATTACATATTATTATTAGTAATCATGAAAAGCAAGTTTTAGTTGTTAAATATACAATATGACGGGGCGGGTCCATGCAAGTTAAAATTAGGAATAAAATCTTGTACTGTTTTTAAATAATGTAGTGCCCCTACAAGTAAATTAAGACATTGAAATAAATTGAAGTAGTTGCGGTTATAGATATCCTTGCTAATTTTTCATTTTACTTGCAAATTATTACCCAAACTTTTTCTAGAAAATGATTCATAAAATAGGTTATATGCTTCGTTTAATTAACTAATTATTATTTCTTTGACTAGGATATTATAAAAAGCTAATTTTGTTTATTTTGGTGGTATATGTGCTTCCAATAGGTTCGTATGTAGGTAGGTACCATGTAAAATTTAAATTATATTGTTACGTGTTTGCTGTCCACACAAACACCTCTACTCGTAGATTCGTTGATTGAAAGTCCAGGTAACACTTACTCACTACTTTATTTACTAATTAACAATTAACAACAATAGATTAATTACTGTCTTAACTATAATCACACTTGAACACTTATAAGTCTCTTTCTTATTTCTTCTTTACTCGTTCACGTTCAACTTAAGATTGAATCTCGGTCCACCGTGTGTCTTATATATACATCCGTTCACACAATCTAGGGCATTCCAGAATATTCCCGGCCGTTCGTGTACAATTCCAGCCTAATCTAACCAGTCTGCACAGTCCAGTGGCGTAACACTGCCCCCTCCTTAAGCCTGAACGTCCCGATCAGGCAATTCATTGTTCCCTGCATACTTGGCTAGTCTCTCTATATGCACCACCTTCATCTTGGATTTTGCACTTTGCTGAATTCTATATACAACGTCGTTTAATCTGGTGATGACAGTGTAAGGACCTTCCCAGGGCGGGTGAAACTTCGGGGACCTGCCTTTCTTTCGTTGTGGGTTATATAGCCAAACCAAATCTCCAGCCTGGAACCCTCCTGAATTCGCCTTAAGATCATAACCAGCCTTCATGCGATCACTTGCTATGGCAATTCGGTCTCGTACCAGCTCATGAATGTTCCTTAGCCGTTCACCAACTTCATCGGCGTAGTCATTTATGGAAAGTCGCTCCTCATCTGGTGTGCCAAACACCAAGTCACATGGCAGTCTAATCTCACGTCCAAACATCACGCGAGCCAGCGTCTGTTTTGTTGTTTCATGAATGGAGGCCCTGTAGGCCATAAGGAAGGTAAGTGACGGTCCCAATCTCTCTGATGTTTCTCAACCACTTTGGATAGGTGCTCCTCCATGGTTTTATTATATCTCTCCACCATTCCGTCTGATTGTGGATGTAGGGCTGTTGTTCTTGTTTTATGAATTCCCAGTAAGCGACACATCTTCTGAAACACCTCTGATTTAAAGTTTCTTCCTTGATCCGAATGCAATTCTCGGGGCACGCCAAATCGACATACTAGATTATCTACCAAAGCTTGCGCGACAGTGGCTGCTTCTTGGTTGGGTATGGCATAAGCTTCAGGCCACTTACTGAAATAGTCCATGGCAACTAAGATGTATTTGTTCCCATCATCTGTCACGGGGAATGGACCAGCTACGTAGATCGCAATTCGCTGAAAAGGAGCCCCTACGTTATATTGTTTCATTTGACCCTTACTTCTTGTCTGTGGCCTCTTACTGGCCGCACAAACTTCACATTTGCGGCACCAAGCCTCCACATCTTGGCGACTGTTCACCCAGTAGAATCGTTCGCGTACTTTAGTGAGAGTTTTGTTGATGCCAAAATGTCCGCCAGATGTTCCATTATGCACTTCCTGGAGTACTTTTGGTATGCGACACCTGGGAATTACCAATCTCAAAGAAATTTCCTTCGCGTCCGGACTTTCCCAAGCTCTTTTCAACAGTCCATCCTCTACTCTAAGGGAATCCCATTGTGCCCATCAAGCCTTCAGTCCCACTGCTTTGTCTGAAATGTCCTTCCAGCCAGGTCGGGCTCCTCTTTCTTTCCATTCCAGAATAGGACCAGTTTCTTGATGTTTTAACTGCTCTTCTCTTAATGTCTCTTTTGTCCAATCGTCAGGAACATCAATTTTAACGGTGTTTACAATTATTATCCCTTGTTGTTTTTCCACCCGGTGGCAGTGCTTGCAGTCTTCCCGACAGGGTCTTCTGGAGAGAGCGTCTGCATTTCTATGGGATTTTCCAGGACGATGTTCGATTTTAAAATCGTACTGCTGCAATTTTTCTATCCAGCGAGCTAGTTGGCCTTCCGGAGTCTTCAATAGCAATAACCACTTTAATGCAGCATGGTCGGTCCGAACTTTAAACGACTAAGAAAAGCAAGTTTTTAAAATTTCTTTTTTATTTTTTTATTTTCTATTTTTTTAGTCATACTTTAATTAATTTATTATCATACATTAAATTATTATCATACTTTTGCAGATTTTTCAATTTTCACCCCCGCGCCCCCTACGTGGAGATATTTGCTTAAGTAACAGTGGAATATTGTATTGTCATCCGACTTTAGAAACTGTGCAAAATTTCATCAATTGATTATGTCAGGAAGTGAGTTAAATGAAGGCTGCAAGATTTGAAGACAAACATTGTGACTACATTGTGGGTTAAAGAAATGCAAGTAAAAATACAGAGTTTACAAAATATGTATAAACTACAACTAACAATATTATTGCTACTAAAATTAGAGACCAAATGCCCCGCTTGGGGCATTCACAGTGGTTTAGAGAGTTAGTGGGTCACGTGGGGCTGCTATAAGTACAAGAAGTCTCATCAGTGCAGGAGGCTTATTGTGTGTACATAACTGGAAGGAGCGATCTAAACGTAGACAAAACTGATGATGTCAATTTCAAATTACATATTATTATTAGTAATCATGAAAGGCAAGTTTTAGTTGTTAAATATACAATATGACGGGGCGGGTCCATGCAAGTTAAAATTAGGAATAAAATCTTGTACTGTTTTTAAATAATGTAGTGCCCCTACAAGTAAATTAAGACATTGAAATAAATTGAAGTAGTTGCGGTTATAGATATCCTTGCTAATTTTTCATTTTACTTGCAAATTATTACCCAAACTTTTTTCTAGAAAATGATTCATAAAATAGGTTATATGCTTCGTTTAATTAACTAATTATTATTTCTTTGACTAGGATATTATAAAAAGCTAATTTTGTTTATTTTGGTGGTATATGTGCTTCCAATAGGTTCGTATGTAGGTAGGTACCATGTAAAATTTAAATTATATTGTTACGTGTTTGCTGTCCACACAAACACCTCTACTCGTAGATTCGTTGATTGAAAGTCCAGGTAACACTTACTCACTACTTTATTTACTAATTAACAATTAACAACAATAGATTAATTACTGTCTTAACTATAATCACACTTGAACACTTATAAGTCTCTTTCTTATTTCTTCTTTACTCGTTCACGTTCAACTTAAGATTGAATCTCGGTCCACCGTGTGTCTTATATATACATCCGTTCACACAATCTAGGGCATTCCAGAATATTCCCGGCCGTTCGTGTACAATTCCAGCCTAATCTAACCAGTCTGCACAGTCCAGTGGCGTAACACTGCCCCCTCCTTAAGCCTGAACGTCCCGATCAGGCAATTCATTGTTCCCTGCATACTTGGCTAGTCTCTCTATATGCACCACCTTCATCTTGGATTTTGCACTTTGCTGAATTCTATATACAACGTCGTTTAATCTGGTGATGACAGTGTAAGGACCTTCCCAGGGCGGGTGAAACTTCGGGGACCTGCCTTTCTTTCGTTGTGGGTTATATAGCCAAACCAAATCTCCAGCCTGGAACCCTCCTGAATTCGCCTTAAGATCATAACCAGCCTTCATGCGATCACTTGCTATGGCAATTCGGTCTCGTACCAGCTCATGAATGTTCCTTAGCCGTTCACCAACTTCATCGGCGTAGTCATTTATGGAAAGTCGCTCCTCATCTGGTGTGCCAAACACCAAGTCACATGGCAGTCTAATCTCACGTCCAAACATCACGCGAGCCAGCGTCTGTTTTGTTGTTTCATGAATGGAGGCCCTGTAGGCCATAAGGAAGGTAAGTGACGGTCCCAATCTCTCTGATGTTTCTCAACCACTTTGGATAGGTGCTCCTCCATGGTTTTATTATATCTCTCCACCATTCCGTCTGATTGTGGATGTAGGGCTGTTGTTCTTGTTTTATGAATTCCCAGTAAGCGACACATCTTCTGAAACACCTCTGATTTAAAGTTTCTTCCTTGATCCGAATGCAATTCTCGGGGCATGCCAAATCGACATACTAGATTATCTACCAAAGCTTGCGCGACAGTGGCTGCTTCTTGGTTGGGTATGGCATAAGCTTCAGGCCACTTACTGAAATAGTCCATGGCAACTAAGATGTATTTGTTCCCATCATCTGTCACGGGGAATGGACCAGCTACGTAGATCGCAATTCGCTCAAAAGGAGCCCCTACGTTATATTGTTTCATTTGACCCTTACTTCTTGTCTGTGGCCTCTTACTGGCCGCACAAACTTCACATTTGCGGCACCAAGCCTCCACATCTTGGCGACTGTTCACCCAGTAGAATCGTTCGCGTACTTTAGTTTTGTTGATGCCAAAATGTCCGCCAGATGTTCCATTATGCACTTCCTGGAGTACTTTTGGTATGCGACACCTGGGAATTACCAATCTCAAAGAAATTTCCTTCGCGTCCGGACTTTCCCAAGCTCTTTTCAACAGTCCATCCTCTACTCTAAGGGAATCCCATTGTGCCCATCAAGCCTTCAGTCCCACTGCTTTGTCTGAAATGTCCTTCCAGCCAGGTCGGGCTCCTCTTTCTTTCCATTCCAGAATAGGACCAGTTTCTTGATCTTTTAACTGCTCTTCTCTTAATGTCTCTTTTGTCCAATCGTCAGGAACATCAATTTTAACGGTGTTTACAATTATTATCCCTTGTTGTTTTTCCACCCGGTGGCAGTGCTTGCAGTCTTCCCGACAGGGTCTTCTGGAGAGAGCGTCTGCATTTCTATGGGATTTTCCAGGACGATGTTCGATTTTAAAATCGTACTGCTGCAATTTTTCTATCCAGCGAGCTAGTTGGCCTTCCGGAGTCTTCAATAGCAATAACCACTTTAATGCAGCATGGTCGGTCCGAACTTTAAACTGTTGTCCATATAGGTATTTGTGAAAATGGTCTATGGACTTGACAATGGCCAATAGTTCCTTCCGTGTCACACAATAGTTACGTTCTGGCTTCGACAACGTCTTGCTGAAGTACTCAATTACTTTTTCCTGTCCATTTCGAATTTGGAAAAGAACACATCCAAGTCCAGAATTTCACTGGCATCTGTGTCTAATACGTAGAGGCCTTTCCGTTCTGGGTATGAAAGAACTGGACTCGAACACATTGCTGATTTTAGTGTTCTGAATGATGTTTCGCACTCTCATGTCCATTGGTACTGAATCTTCTCTTCTGTAAGCCGGTGCAGTGGCTTTGTAATATCAGCAAATCGTTCCACAAATCGTCTGTAATAAGTGCATAGACCAAGGAAGCTTCGTACTTCGTGCACATTTGAAGGCCTTGGCCAATCTCGTACTGAGGAAATCTTGTCTGGGTCTGTTCTTATCCCCTCGGAAGACACGACATGTCCTAGGAATTTTACCTCTTTCTGGAACATTAGGCACTTTTTGGGATTCAATTTCAGGTGTGCATTTTTAATTCGTCCAAACACTTCTTGAAGGTTCATCAAATGCTCCTTAAAAATCCCGTCCCATAACCATCACATCATCAAGATAAACTAGACATGTCTTCCAAGTTAGTCCTCGTAGTACCAGTTCCATCAGTCTTTCAAAGGTCGCTGGCGCATTACACAGGCCGAAAGGCATCACAGTGAATTGATAAAGGCCACTTCCTGTCGAAAAGGCTGTCTTGTCTTTGTCATCTGGATGAAGTCCCACTTGCCAATATCCACTTCGAAGATCTAGAGTGGAAAACCACTATGAACCTGCCAGCGTACTTAGTGTGTCATCAATTCGGGGTAACGGATAGCTGTCTTTTCTTGTGACGTCATTCAGCTTCCTGTAGTCGACACAGAATCTTAAAGTTCCATCTTTCTTAGCAACCAAAACTACTGGTGACGACCAAGGACTGGTTGATTCCTCAATAACACCGTCTTTAAGCATTTTCTGTACCATTGCAGAAGCCTCTTCTTGTTTTGCTAATGGGAGCCTCCTAGGTGGTTGACGAATAGGAGCTGATTCACCAGTATTTATCCGATGTTGCACTATGTTGGTCTTCGTAAGAGCTTCTGTGTCTTTTGCAAATACTGTACTTTCTTCAAAAATTTTAAAGCTTCTGTATGTTCATCTGGAGTTAAATGTTCTAACTGGGCATTTAACATCTTTACAACTTCTTGGTCCATATCTGTAGACGAAGCTCCAATGATTTGTTCTTCACATCTCGCAATCCATGTGATTGGTTCGTAGGTGCCAATTGCTTCGCCTTCTTTGAACGTCACTGAGTGTGAATTTAAGTTAACCATTCTAATCGGTATCTTGTCTGTAGTCTGTGTTAACGTCCTTGCCAGGATTACATTGTCTGTCATTTTAATTGAGTCATCCTTCTCAACGAGGCCAAAGCGGTATCCCACAGAATTTTCCTCCAGGACTGCCTCAATTACTTTCTCTGTTCGTGCAGGAATTTTTACTGTCCTCGAAGTTAGTAGCCTAATAGTATGGAATTTTTCATCTGCCGTTGAAAGAATAATTTCTTCATTTCCAATCCTGAGAACTCGTTCTCCAACGTCAAGTACAAATCCATATTTTTCCATAACGTCTAATCCTAAAATGAAGTCATCTGTAATGTCAGCTACGATAACTTGATGTTTAAAACATAAGCGGCCAATCTGCAGCTCCATGTCGACTTCCCCCATGAACCGCCGCCCTATCTCCCGTAGCTGTCCGGATGACTAATCCATTTTGTCCTTTATTTATTTTGAATCCCGTTATGAATCCTGCCTGTACTATTGATGACGTAGCTCCCGTGTCGATTGTGAACACACATTTCTTCTTATTTACATAACCCTCCAACAACAGACTACTTTGAACTCTCCGAAGTTGGGAAACTTTTTATTTTCTCGGGGGTCACAACATTTCTTGGCCAGCGCAGCCCCCAAATGGCCAGCCATCTTTAGTTTTCCTGTGGCTCCTCAACCACAGCAGCATTTACCCTTTCTGGGCTGCGTTGACGACAGTTCCTCTTGATATGGCCCACTTTGCCACACCTATAACAACGGATGCCTCCATTCTGCCTCCCACTACTTTGTTGTTGGTCTTGTCTCTGCTGGGCGTTCGATTTTGTCAGTAGTTGGGTTATCATCTTGTATAGATCAGATATCAGGTTTTGTGTTGTGCTGTCTGGTTTGTCTTCCTCCACACTCACAGCTCGTACTCCCTGATTTGATTGTGTGGTATCCTTATAGGCAGCTTCAATCTCCAGTGCATGTACTAAAGCCTCACTACTAAGCTTATGCCTGGCCAACTTAAGAATTCGCCTAACGTCCTGGTCCCTTACTCCATCAATAAATGTACCAACTGCTAACTGTTGTTGAAATTCCATTGGTGCACCAGGATAGGCTAGATGGGCTAATCTTTCTACCGCAGCTTCGAACTCCTGGAGGCTTTCTCCACCTCGTTGTCTGCGTGATTTGAGCTGAGCCTGATATACTTGGGCGAGATGTTGGTCGCCATATCTTAGTTCTAACGCTGCCTCCAAAATGCTAAAGTTTTGTTGCTGTGCGGCAGGAATTGTTTGGAGCAGGTCTAATGCTTGGCCCCTTAGTGCTAATACCAATGCTGTTGCTTTTTCCTCATCGTTCCAGTTATTTGAACGTGCAGCTGCCTCAAATTGTCTCTTATAAGTCGACCATGAACTTTGACCGTCGAAGGAAGGTGGTTGTAACCTAGTACCAGATGACAGTTCTAACTGGCCACCCTTCTCTCTTAATTGTTGTTTGAGTCGGGCTACTTCTTCCTTAACTTCAGTTATTTCTCCTTCAAACTTTCCTCTAAATTCACTTACTTCTTCTTTAACTTCCATGACTTCAGCCTGTCCATCTTCCTTCAATTGTTCAGTGACCGAGAGCATGACTTGATGCTGTCCCTCCATAATTTGTCTTAATTCTTCCTGGCGTTCCTTTCTTTGCTCTTCTTTTTCTTCCTGTCGTCTTCTCTCTTGTTCTTCCTTTTCTTCCTTTCGTCTTATTTCCAGGCATTCCATCAATTTTCTTAAGTCATCTTTTTCTTCCTGGCGTTTTCTCTCTTGTTCTTCCATAATCTTTCTTTGTTCGTTTTTCTCTTCCTGTCTTTTTCTTTCTTGATCTTCCATAATTTTCCTTTGTTCTTCTTTTTCTTCCTGTCGTCTTCTCTCTTGATCTTCCATAATCTTTGTTAATTCTTCCTGGCGTTCTCTTTTCTGTTCTTCCATTTGTTGCAACAATGCTGCAAGTAAGTCTTGTGTTTGTTTCTCCGCCATGCTTCTTGTTGTTGGCATTAACTCACGACACGTAAATCAGTTCAAAATAAAGTTTATTACACTATAAAATCCGTAAAATGTTGATATCACGTCAATTTTAATAATGGAATGTTCCAGAAAAATCTTGAAACAGCACTAGAAAGTCTTATTTAGAGTCTATACCTCTTCTGTGTTGACAAAATTCACGTATTTCCACTAATTGTGCAATGAATGTTCGAGAATTTTTACAAATTATCACTAATAAGTCTTGTTTTGAGTCTATAACACGTTTCCGTTAACACAGTTTACGTATCTCCCGTGGTTTCCAAATCGAATGTTCTAGAACTGTCACTAAAAATCACTTATAGTCTTGTTTTTAAGTCTACAACACGTTCCCGTCGACACAAATCACGTATCTCCTGTAGTTTCCAAATAGAAGGTTCTAGAATTTTCCCGAAATTGCACTAGTAGCCCTTTTTCTCAGTCTACAACACGTTATTACTAGCGGCACTCGCGTATTTGCAACAATTTCTAGATCGAATGTTCTAGAAATTTCTCGAAAATCCACTTTAAAGTCACTATTCAGTCCAGAAATAGTCTCCAAACACTGTCCAGTAGTTTAATTCTTCGTGTCACCCCTAATTCCTGAGAACAACACTGTAGAATTTTATCGAATATTCCAGAAATTTCTCTTCCAATCCACTTCCGACACCAAATTGTTACGTGTTTGCTGTCCACACAAACACCTCTACTCGTAGATTCGTTGATTGAAAGTCCAGGTAACACTTACTCACTACTTTATTTACTAATTAACAATTAACAACAATAGATTAATTACTGTCTTAACTTGAACACTTATAAGTCTCTTTCTTATTTCTTCTTTACTTGTTCACGTTCAACTTAAGATTGAATCTCGGTCCACCGTGGGTCTTATTTATACATCCGTTCACACAATCTAGGGCATTCCAGAATATTCCCGGCCGTTCGTGTATAATTCCAGCCTAATCTAACCAGTCAGCACAGTCCAGTGGCGTAACAATATTTTTCTTATGGTGATCACAAAATATATGGGTGTGTTTTGGGATTTTCAGATTTGCTTGTATTTATCTAATTATATTAAAACTTTAATAATTGTTTTAATACTGCAGTTTTTGATATGAATTTATTGCTTATGTAACAAATATTTTGATGTCTCCAAACGGCTTAGTCAGTAAAGCGTCAGGCTACTAATCCTTATACACAAAATATCTATTGATATGTTAAAATAAAGGGAGCTAGACATTCTTGCTCGACTTTCGTGTTGTTTAGAGGTGGGCTTTTAAAGCAGCAGCTTGGCTCATCATGGCATCATCAAAATTCAAAATTTATATACACTAATTTTATTTATACTTATCCACTTTCTTTAGAATTATTTTAAAGTTTTTCATCAGCGGCGTATGCTTTTGCATACGTCGCTGATTTCTCTTGTTAAAGTTATTATACAATTAAAATGTCATTTTTAGGAGTTGTATTGTTTTTATACCGGCCCCGCTCTGCCCGACCCAACAATTGCCGCGTTGTCTCCATACACGGGGATGCTGGGTCGGCAACTGACCGGGTGTCTGGCGAGAGCAACATGATATGTTCTTTTTATAATTTAATAAAATTGTTTTGAATTTAATTGAATAGGCTACTAATCCAAAGGTCCCGGGTTCGACACGCAGGCAAGGTGGGTTTTTATTTAATACAATCCTGCGCCGATACACGTAAATAATAGAAAATACTTAAGGTTTTCTTTTGACCGGAAGTTGTACGAGTTTACATGCCTTCCGAGGCGTCGACTCTATACGCTTTCATAAAGTTAATGAAATCGGTAATCGAATATCTGCACTCCAGGGGCGTATCATGCGTGTCATGGATGATTTTTTGCTGCTTGGTAGTTCAAAAGATGAATGTTTTAAAAACGTAAATTTGACAATTGCATTGTTACAGTCTTTAGGTGTCCTAATTAGCTATGAAAAGAGAGTATTCTTGCCGAATACAAGTTGGAAACTCCTGGGGTTTATATTTAATTCTGTAAACATGTCGATAGAACTACCAAGTGATAAATGTGAAAAATTTTTTGTCTTAGGTTAATTATATTCAAAGGCGAAAATTCTTTAAAATTCTGAAATTTACTCAATTTATTGGTATTGCAAAATTTCTGGCTTTAAATAAAAGCTGAGGAAATTACGACACGAGAATGGTACTACCTCGGGATCTTCTTCCTGACATACTTTGGTGGCGCCGGAATATGAATAAATCACACAATGACCTAAGAGCTGACGAATTTCACTTGGAAATTTACTGTTATGCCAGCTTATCTGGCTGGGGAATTTTTTGTAGGGGAGAGAGTACATATGGCTGGTGGAGTGAGACGGATAGAGACAACCATTTAAATTTTTTTGTAACTCCAACTTTTATGGGCTAAAATGTTTCACTAGGGAACTGAGCAATGTTAGTGTGCTGATAAGAACCGATAATACTACAGCCCTATCCTATATAAATGGAATGGGTAGTGCCAGGTTTCCTCAGTTAAATTACTAAGCAAAATCAATATGGCAATGGTGTAAGAGGAAAAATCTGTGGATTTTTGCTTTTTACATAAGATCTAATGAAAATTGGCAAGCTGACCAAGCATCACGTATGTTGTTACTCGACAAGGAGTGGTCTCTTAATAGGGAGGCCTTTAACCAACTTCTTAATATATTTGGTGTTCCAGAAATTGATCTGTTTGCCTCTATGGACAATCACCAACGTGATAGATATGTTTCTTGGCTGAATGACCCGGAAGTTGAAGCGGTGGAGGCTTTTACCATGAACTGGGCTTCTTATCTTTTATGCATTTCCGCAATTCTCTTTAGTACTTTAGTATTACAGAAGATTTGTAACGATCATGCAAATGATATCTTTGTAATCCCTTTTTGGCAACCACAATCATGATATCCCCTTTTCATGAAATTAATAGTGGGCGCACCCTTATTTTTTAGGCTTAAACCTGATCTCTTATTCTCGCCTTACAGCAACAACAAGCATCCGCTATCGACAAACTTTAACCTGATAGCCGCGAGGTTATCAGGGAAGCATTTGAGTTGAAGGGAATGCCAGGAAGTGCCATAGAAACAATGATTAATTCGATAGCTACTTCCACAATTAACCAGTACCACATTACATTTAAATTGTGGTGGGAATTTTGTAGCATCTAAGGAATATCTCCATTTCATCGCAGGGCAAAGCATTTTTTCAAAGCTTACTGGAGTCTATGAATAATATATATCTCTTTCAATTCTAATCGGGCTACTTTATACACCAAATTATTTGAACATGCAAAATTTCTGACTTTAAATAAAAGATGAGGAAATTAAGGCACGAGAATGGTACTACCTCGGGATCTTCTTCCTGACATACTTTGTTGGCGCCGGAATATGAATAAATCACACAATGACCTAAGAGCTGACGAATTCCACTTGGAAATTTACAGTTATGCCAGCTTATCTGGCTAGGGAATTTTTTGTAGGGGAGAGAGTACATATGGCTGGGGAGTGAGACGGATAGAGACAACCATTTAAAGTTTTTATAACTCCAACTTTTATGGGCTAAAATGTTTCGCTAGGGAACTGAGCAATGTTAGTGTGCTGATAAGAACCGATAATACTACAGCTCTATCCTATATAAATAGAATGGGTAGTGCCAGGTCTCGTCAGTTAAATTACTAAGCAAAATCAGTATGGTAATGGTGTAAGAGGAAAATCTGTGGATTTTTGCTTTTTACATAAGATCTAATGAAAATTGGCAAGCTGACCAAGCATCACGTATGCTGTTACTCGACAAGGAGTGGTCTTTTAATAGGGAGGCCTTTAACCAACTTCTTAATATTTTTGGTGTTCCAGAAATTGATCTGTTTGCCTCTATGGACAATCACCAACGTGATAGATATGTTTCTTGGCTGAATGACCCGGAAGTTGAAGCGGTGGAGGCTTTTACCATGAACTGGGCTTCTTATCTTTTATGCATTTCCGCAATTCTCTTTAGTACTTTAGTATTACAGAAGATTTGTAATGATCATGCAAATGATATATTTGTAATCCCTTTTTGGCAACCACAATCATGATATCCCCTTTTCATGAAATTAATAGTGGACGCACCATTATTTTTTAGGCTTAAACCTGATCTCTTATTCTCGCCTTATAGCACCAACAAGCATCCGCTATCGACAAACTTTAACCTGATAGCCGCGAGGTTATCAGGGAAACATTTGAGTTGAAGGGAATGCCAGGAAGTGCCATAGAAACAATGATTAATTCGATAGCTACTTCCACAATTAACCAGTACCACATTACATTTAAATTGTGGTGGGAATTTTGTAGCATCTAAGGAATATCTCCATTTCATCGCAGGGCAAAGCATTTTTTTCAAAGCTTACTGGAGTCTATGAATAATATATATAGCTCTTTCAATTCTCATCGGGCTACTTTAGCATTGATCGTTTCAAATAACATAAGTAGTGATCCTCATCTAATGAGATTTTTGAAAGGCATATTTCAAATGAGGCCTCCACAGCCTAGATACAACACTACTTGGGATCCACAACAAGTCCTAACATTTTTACAAAGGGTTCCTGATGAGAATCTCAAGCAACTGTCTGGACAATTGGTGACATTACTGATATTAGCAAGAGGCCAAAGAATACAAACTATTTCTTTGATTAGGTGCAGTAATATAAAGTTTTTGAATTTCGGTCTTAAAATCCCCTGGTAAAAACTTCAGGGCCTAATAAGAAACAACCAAACCTACCCCTTTTTTTACGGAGAATCCCAGTTTGTGTGTATCTTCTATGATCATATGTTACGGGAAGCCTAAGGCTCACCGATTGTGACAATCTTTTGTTGACTATAAGAAACAGCATGATCCAGCCTTTAAGCAGACTTTGAGTCGTTGGGTTAAGGGCATTTTGCAAAAAGCTGGGGTAGACATATTTAAAGCACATTCCACCAAGCATGCATCGACTTCCGCAGCTCTGAAAAAAGGTGTATCAATGGACATAATTAAAAATTCTGCAGGCTGGACAGAACAATTAAGTACATTCGCAAGATTTTATAATAGACCAATAACAAATAAGGAAAGTTTTCTTCAAGAAATGTTGTAAAATAAACCTTGAAAACATCTCTGTTTTTAACGATGCCGATGGTTCTGGTATAAATAAAATTTCATACTTGCTCCATCGATATACGGTACCGAGTAAATAGCTATAAGCGCTTTACCCTCTCGGTTACCATGCCGTATGGAGTTATATGTCCCACTGCTGACTGACCGCGACAGCCAGCCAGTTGCGACGGCCAACGAGGCCAGCCGGCCGCGCGTCCGTTGGTTTATACAAAATGTAATGTGTGACCGCGCACTAGCTAACAGTCAGTACAGTACAATCCGTACAGGAACAATAGGTCCTTTCCTTTGTTTTAGAGTAGTGGAATTTACACTACAGCTGATAATTCGGTGTAGATAAGTGTATTAAGAACAACGGAATGGGAAGGTGTAATATTAATTAATTACTTGTCAAATTGAGTACATTGCAGTTTATGTTCATAACATTTTGGCAACAATTTTATTTCATTTAACCTTCCATTTTACCAAATAATAAACAATTAACCCAACATTTATAACACAGAACAACTATATTATTTATTTATAAATTCAATTAGGTATTTCAATTGCGCATATCCAGTGTATTTCACACTTGCCTTTGACGACGTGGAGATAAGCTACACCAGTCGATATTATACTGTGCAAAGGAATACAGACATGTAGTGCATACACCCCCATTTTCTTGCAAAGGAACGACGTTGGATTGAGTGTAGTTCAGTGCTACACTTTGTTTGCAAAGGAATGGACTTATTATCACGCGTTAAAACTCACTAGTTAAGTGTAGCTGCTGAATGCACACACTTGGTGACCGTTCTAGGTTGGTCGCGTTCTTGGTCGTGTATATCCTGGCCGCTTAGTGCGCAGGCACTCTAAAGGTTATAAAAATGTTAGAAGGCAAGAGAAAATACAATAATTTGGTTTTTGCACGAACAGGAATAAAACAATATTTTCCTGCCTCAAAATAAGGAGTAAAACAAGTAGGAATTTAAAGTCGCCATGGAAACCAATGAACGAGACAAACATAACGTAACGTAAAATTTTTTATTATGTCTACCGTTTAATGGTAGAAAGAACAAAAAAAAAAGAATCAATCAGTTAAACGATAAAATAAAACTTATTTAAAATTAAAATTAATATTAGTAGGGCAATTTTCACAATTCGTAATAATAAATAAAAAATAATTTCAAACTGACAACTAAGTACAAGGAAACCTACATAAATTCGGAATAATAATAATAATGAACATCACGGAAATTAGACAACCCCCTAAATCCAAAGCCGAAACTGCATGGGCGAGAATTACACTTATGAAAAAAACGCGGACACAACCATTCCCACCGATATTGCCAGTACCGGTGGCGGGACTCGAACCTACAGCTACGATGGAAAGATTATCTAGTCACACTTGCCAACGCGCGCTCTAGCCAACTACTTCACCTAGCCTGTGTCGAAGTCAATTATTATCATTCTTTAGTTTTATATTTCAATTTTCTTAGTGCAAAAAATGTATTGTGTGTGTGCGTGTGCGTGTGCGGTGCGCCTATGCGTGCGTGCTTGTGCGTGGTTATGCGTGGGTGTGTGTGTGTGTGGGGGGGGGGGGGGGCGTGGGTGTGCGTGGGTGGGTGGGTGGGTGTGTGTGTGTGTGTGTGTGTGCGGGTGCGGTGGGTGTGTGTGTGCGTGTGTGTGTGGGTGTGTGTTTGGGTGGGTGTGTGTGGGGGTGGGTGGTGTGCGCGTGTGTGTGGGCGCGCGTGTGTGTGCGTGCGTGCGTGAGTGCGTGGTGCGTGCGCGTGTGTGTGTGTAGTCGCTTGCATACCGGGACTAAAGCACCCACTTTACTCCCATGATGCATAATAGTTATTTACGTAACCAGACTGGAAAGTGAGCGAGCTGACAGTTTCCAGGGTGAGCGCCAGCGGGTTCTGGAAGCTGGCGGGCTCAATAAAGACACTTTCCGGGTGTGTTGCGTACAATGTATTTTCTGCAATCGTTTTTTGCTACTCAAAATACAAACAAAATTGATAAAATTCAACTGACAGATGTCAGACACTTGTCTAGAGTGTTTAATTAGTAGAGCTGTCCGAGGTGGTTGGAGTACAGCCACGGTCTTACGATGGCGTCACACGTGCCGATTTAGAAGTGATTTACGCTGCAGTCTTATTTGAAAGGTAAATGCGTGAGGTTGTACCTATAAATTATACATAATGTCAAACGCGCCAAAGGGTAAAAAACGACCGTACGCGGACACAGTGAATAAATTTATCGGTGAATTTCCCGGATTTATTCTATGACGGATGTAAAATAATTTGTAAAGTTTGTAATCAAGACTTAATGTGCTGGCACAAAACAGATTGTCGTCGTCATCAACACCGTGCAACATCAAAATAAAAAAAATGGCATGCCTTTGACAACTCAGTTTATGTTTGATTTATTGTTAATGTTAATAGCCTGTAATATTCCGCTACACATACTGGATAAACAACCATTTCGGAAGTTTTGGAATAAATACAATCCCCAGGTGAACTTACCAAGTCGTACATCGTTACGTAGATATATTCCAGCTGTTCGTGAAGACATTGTAAATAGGATTAAATGTGGATTAAAAAATACACGGCTCTGGTTATGTATTGACGAGACGACAGATTGTAAAAAAAAATTCTATTTTAAATATTATAGTACGTGTACTGGGCCCTCTTAAACTAACATTTCCACTTTTACTAGCTAGTAAAAAACTAACTGCGTGTACTGGCGAAATAATTACGCGTGGGGTGTTGGAGACATTCGAAAAATTTGAACTTTCAACAAGTCAAGTATTGATGTTTGTGACTGATGGTGCTGCGACAATGCGCATGGTAGGCCGTTCTTTTCAAAGAGACAATTGTAGGTTTTTATATGTTACGTGTAAAGTGCATGCGTTACATCTTGTGGCAGAAACGATTCGAAAATGTTTTCCAGAGGTAGATGCATTAATAGCAAATACAAAAAAGTTTTTCTCAAATCTCCTAAACGGCTTCGAGCATTTCACAGACAGTGTCCTGGTATCCCTGAACCACCAGAGCCGATTCTTACACGTTGGAGAACGTGGTTGAAAGCGGCTTTTTATTATGCTGAATATTTTCAACAAATAAAAGCTGTGATACTACAGTTCAACCCTAACGAGGCTGCAGCTATTAGGGAAAGTTAGACAAGCTTTCAAGACGTTTCCCTTGAAACAGATTTAAAAACTATTAATAACAATTATAGAGGACTACACGACGCAATAGAAAAATTGCAGAATAGTTCGTTGTCGTTAGTGGAATCGCTGCAAATAGTGGACGACGTAAATACACAGCTACAGGCTATAAATGACGCAAAAAATAATCGCGTTAGTGAAAAATTCGAGAGTGTATTACAGAAAGATCCTGATTTTAGCAAATTAAGACAAATTTGTGATGGTGCATCTACAACTTCGTTAGGTGAGTTCACAGATTGTTTTACTTATGCCTGTATTACATCCGTAGATGTCGAATGGTCATTTTCAAAATGCAAAACATGTTTTTTCACCAAAGCGAACATCGCTGACGGAGACAGCTGTAGAAACATACCTGATGCTATTATACTATAATTTTTCCCACTTTGTGATGACGACAACCAAACTACTTCATAAATCTGCTTAAAAGGGTGAGTTTTATACAAATTTTTATAAAATGTAACATTATTGTTAAAATTTATTTCCATTTACTGTACTTATTCAAGTATTATGATACGATGTAAACATATGAGTCATATGACGGCTCTGTCGGCCAGGTGACCTCGGACAGCTCTATTAATTAGGTACATACCCTCTACCCTATTGGGAACTTAAATCATCACGGCGCATATGGCGTTACGATTATAAAAGTAAAAATCAGCTGATTATTTTGTTTACATTCGTTTTATTTGCTTTTGTGGGTTCTTTATTGGGTAAAATAATATATATAATTACAAGAATCGAAAATTGGTAAGTAAATTCATTAAGTTTAACCTATTTTGCATTTTCTGCTAATTAGTGGAAGTACCTAACCTAAAAATGTCACACGCATTGACGAAGTTATTGATTTTCCCATCAATTATGCCTTCTCCCATACTCATCTTCTATCTATTTTCTCCACAATACAACAGCTATTGGTGATATAAACAAACCCCGCGTCTTTCTTGGGAAAATAGTGAAAGTGGATTCCTATCCACATTTCCGTTGTGACAATTGTACACATAACAACTCGTATTATGCACTAATTTCATCAGCATATTGTCGATTAAACGTTAATGAAATAAAAAAAATACGGTAATAAAACACCCTACAAACAAATTATACAAATGTAATCAAACGAATGTAAACAAAATTTACTCGTTTCGTTAAAGTGAGATTTTTAGCCACCAGGGGGGCGAAGGCTTAAATTCCCAATTGTTGTCAATCAGAAGTAACATAAGGGATCGGTAAAGACATTACCGATCCTTTGTCACTTTACCCGGCAAGACTAGTAAAGATGTATTTTCCACACAAAAAATTGACCAAAAACAGTTAACTTTCTGGCGATTACAGAAAAATAACTGTTTTTCGCCTTTTGCAACAGAAGGCGTATTTTATTGTAACCAGAGTTCGGCTACTAATGCAATTTTTGCTGCGATCAAAATAGACGAAATGGCTAGTAAATAAGGACAAAATACAAATATAGGATCAAAATGGTGTGAACAAAATACGCATAGAATAAACTGTGTATTCGGGTTTCGTGTCAAAAAACAGCTCCCTTAATAGAGTTTATTTACTGTAAGTGTGAGTAGGTATTAAGGAAGTAATTTGAGTGGCTCACACAAAATAGATAACCTGATAATATGTATACAATATACGATAAATTAAAATGCAAAAGGAAATGTCATCATTCTGAGGGTCATTTAGCGTCTTGTTATATAATTTGAAACCCACTGCATGTAAAATGTCAAAAACATTTATTTTAATGTCCTGAAACAGGTATTTAGCGAATAGCAAAAAAATAAATTATTAATACAGTTAATTATATGTACATAATATATACCAATAGACATTACTTTTTGACTATTCGATGATATAAAAAAAATTATGTAGTAACATCCTTGACCCATGAAAAAAATATTCTAGTATATAGACCTGATTTCTGGCGTGACGAGGCCCTACAGTTGATTGTGGAATCTGAACAACATCTAGGGCATCGACAATTCTCTCTTCTATCTTAGTTCGAAACAAATTACAAATTTGGGTGGAATCGAACCATCAAACTCCGGTACCGAGTAAATATCGGCACCCATTCTGCTACCATGCCCATTACATGTATATATACACACGCACGCACGCATCTAACCAATCAACCAACAGTACCTCGACAAATTATTATGAAAAAACATTCTTCAGAAAAAAAATCTGTCTGCATGTATAGCACAAACACATTTTATGTACATATATAAAATATTTCATTTTGGATATTCAATATTTGTAGCATATACCAAATTAGGTAGTAGAGATTTTATGTATATTTTAAGAACATTTGTTGGTCACCCTTCAGAAGTTTTGTAAACGTTCATATAATGTTTTTCTTGTATATTCTATAGATGTATCGGAAACATATGTGAATATTGCTGTATATTCTCGAATATATTAAAAATGCTTTAAGTTTACTTTATGGATGTCGTGAGAACATATGTAAAATATTGTTATATATTTTTAAACTTTCTATGAACAGTAAAAAAATATTTTTACCTCTTCTCATACTACAGTGGTGGCTGTTGAAATTTAGTGTATGCCTTATTCAGTACTAGACCATATAGGATCCAAGACTAAATAAATGAAAACGATTTACTGAAAAAAAAAATCCGCAATTGAAATGTGCAAAAACTGAAGCGTGCCCAGTTTATTTTTTGCACATTTTTTTGCAACTCTCCAATTGCAGTTTTTTTTTTTTTTGGTAAATTTTCTTTTGATATTAGTGCTGTGTTAAAAAAATTGATGGGGCGATATGTTCTAATACTGAGATATGATATATTCTAAATTTCACCACCCACCTGTTGAAAACTTTCATGTCATCAGGCTGCAACTGTAGGCAATTGGGTACCTAAGACTACTTTCTATGGACTGGCTTTAAAGGACCTCTCTGAAATTAAAAAATGTGATAGACACATTTAAGTAATTCCCTACCTAAAATTGTAAACATAGATATAAAGTTTTGTTGTAGGAATAATCTAAATTGTGACATGTATGAGAACGTCAAATAATAATTACTATAGAATGAAATATGATATAAAAGTATGTTGTGATCAAAAACTTAAAAAATGTACTAATATATAATAAGATGATAATATTACAAACCTTGATCCCTTAATAAAAAGCAAAAAGATTTAGAATAATAATTTTACCAACGTTGCATTTTTACGATTGTTTCAAAATAATACACATTTTTATAAAACAGTAGTTTTTCTATACAATTCGTACCTATTATTCTACGACAGAAAAATATGATACCTATTCGGAAACAATCGCAAAAATACAACTTGAAATATAAATGATCAGGAAGGCTACCTTATCTTTTTCAACAGCAAACAAAAATTTGTAATCAACTGTACTCCTAAAAACTAAATAACTACTGTATCATCATCATAGCAAATTAAGTCACCATAACATTAAAATATTTACTTTTTACGCTTTTAATTCCATTATTTTGCAAATATGAGTATTCTGTGGCCTAATTCACAACCACACGCTATAAACATCATTTTGTTTGTTTCCTTTCACTTGTAGTTTGACGATGACGACGCGACGTAGAAATATACAAAGTACGTGTGTGCAATTAGAAATGTTACAACCACACAACCAAGAGAATGGTGTTGCAGCAACGGTCGCTTGGGCCCTTAAGTGTTGTGTATGATTTAAAACTATTTAACTGAATTCTAGGAATACATGTACTTTTTACTTTCTTATAACTAATATAAGGAAGTATAGTAATCGTGATTTATTTCGACCTCGAGATTTTGATTGACGTATACGTTTTGAACCCTTCTAAATCCATTCTGACTATTTTCCGAATGACGTCTGTCGGTGCGTCTGTGTGTGGATGTGTGTGTGGATGTATGTGCGTATGTCTTGCATTTATTGTGGGGTTTTTCATCGACTAAAAACCAGGACTGTGGGGACTTCAAAATTAGTGGGGACACAAACGCGTCCCCACTATATTTTTCACTGAAAATGCTGTTTTCTCATGTATATTAATTAATCTTTAAACCACGTTCTAATATCACTATTCCATTATTTCTTGCTATGTCGGTTATTTATTTTATATTATTTTATCTCTTCTTTTTACGAAAGTTATATGAACATTTCTATAGTCCCCACAATATGGTAAATTGAACTGTTGTATACACATCTATACATTAGTTAATTCACCTATGGTTATGGGCACTTTGCAGTTACTGGGAAGTAGCGCCCTCTACATCGTTTATTATTTTAACGCAAGTTTCAGCATTTTGTATATTATTGTGTATAGAAATTCGTAGCCCCCAATTATTGTGTGGACATTTAAATTATGGTATGGAAAATATTCAAGGTAAGGTCGAATGTTAAAGTTTGTCTTTTAATTACGAATATTAAATGTTCAAAACAAATATAGAAGAGACGCGAGGGGAAAATCGAGTTCATTGTATAATCCGTGAAAGCTAACGGAGGAAATTACTAGTAATCACTGAAGGTTACTGAAGGTCAGTAAATCATGCCATAAATCGCATGTGAAAATGTAATGCGCATGCGCGAAACAAAATGCGTTTTGGCGAAGGAAAATTTGTACACGTATTATTAAATGTGAATTCTTACAACTTATTAAAGCTGGAAAGGAATGCGTGACAAAGAGAGGTCGATTCTTTGTGAAGAAATGTGACTAGTTAATGTGGCTAGTAGCGCAGTGGGCTTTTGAGATAATTATTAGAGATGGAGTTGCGCAGGTTGTGTCGTGACATGCAGTTGAACTGTACACAAGTAGGGCATTTTCGACGCGCAGTAGAAAGCTATTACTGCGGGATCTGCGCACTCAACGGTATTGAAAGCTCAATACGCATGCGCGAAACAAAATTTGCATAAGTATTATTAAATATGAATTCTTACAACTGATTAAAGCTGAAAAGAGATGCGCGGCAAAGGAAGGGTCAATTCTTTGTAAAGAGCTGTGACTAGTTTATGTGACTAGTAACGCAGTGGGTTTTTGAGCTAACTACTAGAGATGGAGTTGCGCAGTTCGTGTCGTGGCATGCAGTGTAACTATACACAAGTAGGGTATTTTAGATGCGCAGTAGAATTCTATTACAGCAGGATCTGCGCACTCGACGGTAATGGAAGCTCAATGCGCATGCGCGAAACAAAATTTGCATACGTATTATTAAATATGAATTCTTACAACTGATTAAAGCTGAAAAGGAATGCGCGGCAAAGTGAGGTTAATTCTTTGTGAAGAGCTGTGACTAGTTAATGTAACCACACTAAGCCCACTGCACCACTAACCAGTAGCGCAGTGGGCTTTTGAGCTGTCTATTAGATATGGAGTTGCGCAGTTCGTGTCTTGACAAGCAGTTGAACTGTACACAAGTAGGGCATTTGAGATGCGCAATAGAAAGCTATTATGGCAGGATCTGCGCACTCGACGGTAATGAAAGCTCACTGCGTATGCGCGAAACAAAATTTGCATACGTATTATTAAATGTGAATTCTTAGAACTGATTAAAGCTGGAAAGAGGTGCGCGGCAAAGGGTGGTCGATTATTTGTGAAGAGCTGTGGCTATAGTAGCGCTGCTAGGCTTTTGAGCTAACTATTAGAGATGGAGATGCACAGTTCGTGTCGCGGCATGCTGTTGAACTGTACACTAGTAGAGCATTCGACGGTAATGGACGCTTTGTTAAATATGTCTACGTAAATGAACCATACGGGCGAACTATAGTTGTATAGTTGGACAATATAAAATAACTTGCGCAGTTGGTTTTGTTTGGTAAACTATCTTGTGTAAATAAATAGAGACTTAAATCAACACCAAGAACGTAAACGTAAACGTAGCGAATGACAGCTACGCATGCGTAGTGGCAATTTTTCGTATGTTTATACTTACGTCCGACGTAACTTTGCGTGAACGTACGTATAGCAAAGACGTAGCGTTATCGAGCCGAGTGTGACTTCGGAAACATTCACTTAAACCCGAACAACTGGTAATTTCAAAATATGAAACCAAACGCAAGTAACAGCAAAGACTAATAATAATTATTCATTACTTGTTTATATTATATAAACTTGTTTATATTATATAAACAAGTAATGAATAATAATAAAAGAACTCATTTTACAAGTGAGAACGATTTACATCTTACAAAGGAAATCGTGTGCCATAAACCATACGAGAACCCTGGACGATGAAATTCAATCCAAATGAAAAATAATATACTTACAAATCACGGGAAAATCAATTGCTATTAAAACTTTAAAAGATAAAATCAAGAATTTGGTAAAATCCAACAGTTCAAATAAGTTTATGAATTGAATTGAACTCCATCATCATCATCACTATCCTCATTCAAAGGTGATAACAATTTTTTCCATACCTATAGGCACCTTATTATTTTCTAAATAAAATTCTAATAATTATCCAAAAAAGTGAGGTTAAGTTAAAACGCACAGACAGTGAACTACGTAGTATACAGTTCAACAGAACAACAATAAACAACCTTCGTGCGACCTGCCCGTATATGTACGTTATTACGTTCCAAACGATGCTTTATAACTCTACTTTTAAAGTCACGACCGTATCATCTCTGTCACGTGTACGTCAAAGCATTTACGTCTACGTTCTTGCATGGTGTTGCTTGAAGTCTCTATATCTTTTACGACAGAAGTAAAATGATTAAAGGTGGCGACGTAACGAAGAGAAGGCGATGTTTCAAAATATTTCAACTCCAAATTTATTGTCTGAAAAATTATCAATTAAAATCGGCAGATTGTCAATATATCAACACAGTGCCATGTATAGTTTACCTCAGATTTACTGGGCACATAAAAAATTTCGGCGTGTTTGATGGCGCGGTGAAGATCACAGACGCCGACTTTTTTTATGCGCCCAGTAAATCTGAGGTAAACTATAATAACGAACAAACTATTCAACTCGTAGAGTACAATTATCAACAAATAAGCATGAGCAGTAAATCATGCACAAACCAACTAAACAGAATAGAAAACTCCTATCGCGCATGACGATTAGATCATATCGTAGCTGAACTCCTTCGATTTGAGTGTTTCTCTACTTAGCTTTTCCAACATCGTATTTATAACGGTGTTGTCCCAAGGTTGATGTAATAAAGGTGTGTTGGATATAAAACTTTGGATTCGAATTTTATATTCTGGGATTAAGCGGTTTAAAACTGATTATTTTTGGTTTTTTGTAAAGGGACTCTTTAAATAAAGTACTATTTTCATGTCAGATAAAATACCTTATATTCGTTCGTAACATAGCAAAATGTTATTAAGAAAAGTTGTTCAGAATGTAAAATGATGTCCCTGTTTCAGAAAAATCCACCTACGTTGATAAAACCGTCTCCACTCGAAATACGGAATTGTGTTTTAAGGGTGTATAATGCAAAGTTATATGTTGTAAAGCATAATTTCGAGACAATCGATCTGCTACATTGAGTATTTCGAGCACAGACCGTGTCATCTGAAAAACAACGGTTTAATCAAAGTCAATCAGCTAGCCATTTTGCATGGGACCATATGTATTCTTTCATATCCACACAACTGTTCTCAATAACGTTTGCCACAATATGAAGGGATAAGGTATTTTACCGGACGAAAATAGCTATTTGTGTATTAAGAGCGCAAAGTGATATATTGTCGCTCTGAGCGAGAAGTTTGACGCGCGACGCGTATCTGAGCGCGGCTATCTCGCGAGAACGGTAACGTCACTTTATGCTCGAATTACACACAGGATTTTTTCTACAACCGCACAGTGGACGGAAACGCCAAAAAGCTGGCCAAAATTAAAAAAAATGAAGATTTTTTTTTGAAATGGAAACGTTTTAAATCGTTGTAGTGGTACCCCTAGCATTAGAAACAATCGTTAATACCGGTCCGGGTTCACTACCTGAGCGATGAAATTACTTATTGTACGACCGTGCAGCGCGTCACTTCGGCAGCTCGCAACGCTTCGAAAATCGATACATTTTTTCTGCAGCGTAAAAATTCTCAAAGTGCAGTTTTCTGTGTCATAAAAATGGATTCTGCATCAGAAAGTAAGTACAATTAAAAATATCTCAGTATCAGATCAGTTTATTTATATGGTAATTAGTAAATAATTATCGAAGTGGAGTGAATTTTTGTACATGCAACGATTCATAAACTCCACAAAAAAAAGCCATAAGTTACGCGGTTGGTGATGGTTGGTCTTGAACCTTATTGGAATGTGTTCAATGAACATGTTTTCGAAAGTGTATAAAAAATTAGCTGCATCTTTTTGCATTTTTGCGAGATATTGACCAAATTGTGCGCGAATGCACGGATGCATGCACATTCGTGCACCATAAAGTGGGCTCCTTTTGAAGAGGACGATGAATGTAATTCAGATAGTAATTGAATAAAATTAATTTTTAAAGTCATTACACATTTATATTCCATTCCCCAGATCCTAATTTTCCCGAAATAAATGAAACACATGAATTCGCTTCAATTCAATAATAATTTTTTGAATTATGTATATATTTTTGACCGTAATTTTTTTTGAAATTCTATATGGGATTCTTCATCAGCGACCCAAAAAAACTGTATACAAAATTTTGCAAAAAATGCAGCGATAATTGGCGATTTTTGGTATGTTTTGGGGGAATTTCATGGCCGCCATTTTCTTTTTTCAAAATTCAACTTCGGATTATTGATCAGCGACACAAAAAACCCCTGTATGCACAATTTCAGTAAAATAGCTCAATGCCTTTATATTTTGGCCAGCTTTTCGGCGTTTCCGTCCACTGTGAACCGGTGTTTTTATAAAAATGTTTGCTAAAAAATTAATAATTATTGATAACCTCAAATTTGACAGTTCAGATTTCAAAACGTGAGCATCAATTTGCGCTACACATGTTTTTGTAGAAATGTTGGTTAAAATGGTATTTACTGCAAAATAAAATAAAAAAATTGCTTTAGTACCTATTAATTATTTATTTAAATACTGTCATTTTATAATTTATATCTATGTATAACAAAATATAAATGTTTTTGGAATCTGAACTGTCAAATACCCCCAATGCTTACTTTTGTGTCAAAAGTCGTAGATACACTTGACGTTTCTTTATTATGGTTTCCATGGTAACTAATCGTTTACTTTGTCGCTCGGCGAGCGACAAAGTAAAAAATGCTCGCTCCTTGGAAAAGTGCAACTTTGCGCTTTCTTTTGGAAGCGCAAAGTTGCACTTTTCGCTCGGTTGTAGAAAAAATTGTTTTCTTATTAGCTGTCAAGGTACTCTTGATTTTCAAAAGCGAAAACATACTCAAAGTTAGTTTTAAATCAGACGAGCTTTATCCCAAAATATAACATTCAAATCCAAAAATGTTTGGTCCAACACATCTCCCTTGTTGCATCAATCCTGGGAGACAGTGTATATAAAATAAATGATTTACCAACATTTTCAAGCAAAAAATAAGGTCTATAATGCAATTTGAGTAGAACTAAATTTATAGTAGATTTTCAAACAATTGAAAAAAGTATTCAGTTAAAAAAATTCAAGAGAAAAATTAAACAAATAACGTATTAATAAAATAGAAGAAAAGCGATCATTACATTTTATAAACTTGAGTTTTTCTTAATAAACATGAAGTGCTAAAGTCGCGAGCTTGTGTATATAGCCTCTGCTTTGCATTTCAAATTAATTTCAACTCTATGAAAAAAAATAATACATTTTCATCTAGAGAAATTTTTGTATCACCTCTGACACTTGCTTTCATGAAACTACGTGATTATTTAATTCCGTTTCAATACCTAATTGACTTCAAAACTATGAATATGAAAGCACAGTATAATACCGTGATTATGAATAGTTACATATATAATTAGTGACCGTTTAGTTCCTTTTCTGTGTCCAAAATATCAAAAATGACTTTAAAAATGTAATTGAATGATCATTTATGAAAGCGCCATAGTAACTACATAACCTTTAGTGTCTAATCTGAGCACGCCCCTGCGGCTACAATGCAAGAAGTTTAAACTAACTTGAGCTTCTTAGCTGCGACACAAGATTCTTGGCTGCTGTGAGACAGTTTATATGAACAGTTCTAGGACGATACATAAATTGCGCAGAACCTGGTGCTCACTTCTCTTAGTTCTGAACGATCCACGAACCGTTCTACATGAAACCCGAACGCTTCAAATTAACTTACGCTGTTCACCTACAGAGGGACAACTTCTGTTGGTGTTGACACTGTCGTTTGTCAATATTAAATAGTTTGGTGTGCTAGATTTGTTATTTGACTATATTTGTTATAGATTAGAACAAAAAAACCTGGACATCAGTTCAGTTCAATTTTCAGAAAATAACACAATGAGTATGAGATCAAATAATTACTTGTAATCGAATAATTCACTGACCGATTATCGCTGTTTTAGAAGTAATTCTTAAAATAAAAGTGAAAAACTACAAAAAACTAAATATTTCATCGTATACACAAAAAGTAAGACTCATATATTATTGCGGGAACTTACACACATTCCATTTTAAATTTATTGTGGGGACTCATATACACAAGTTTTAGTTGGCAATTAAAGTGGGTACACGCATACACAATTTATATTACATATAAGATGTCCCCACAATAACTTTAGGAGTGTATTCGAAAACGAGCGAGTGTA
The DNA here is from genome assembly GCA_029963845.1 of Rhamnusium bicolor. Classification (NCBI taxonomy): domain Eukaryota; kingdom Metazoa; phylum Arthropoda; class Insecta; order Coleoptera; family Cerambycidae; genus Rhamnusium; species Rhamnusium bicolor. The sequence continues at coordinate 75,841 of JANEYF010003536.1, read as the reverse complement.
TTGTAAAATGAAAAAATACCTGCGTAATCAGCATGACGTAACCAACATGGCTACGTATACACTTTCAAAGTCCCCACAACATTGTAAATATCCTGTGTCCCCACAATGACTTGAAGACATGTATAGGTGTGGATGTGTGTGTGTGTGTATGTGTGTATCCGCGATAACAAAAAATACTAATGGGAGACTTCCCAAATTTGGCAGTTAAGAGTGTCAACATTTTTGGTGACAAATTAAATTTGGTGAATGTGGTATCACCAGAAGAGACATAATGAATGAAAGAAGAAAATAGGAACAATTTTGGGAAAAAAATTTAAAAATTTTTATTGTATTTCTGGACGAATCTCTACTAATTATAATGAAAAAACATAACTTTATAAAATTTGTCTGCATGTCTGTAGTATCGCGATAGCAGCCACAGTTTTTGAGATAAAGCTTTCAAATTTGGTACACTTGTTCTAAAGGCCAAAGACAATGAAAAATTCGGTGATGAGCAAAATTGGCCAGCCAGGTCCACGGGACCCAAACTTTTTTGTATTTGACTACAAAAAAAATATATTCTTGAAAAATTATAAATCATGTCTACTGTATCAAGCGAATAAAATATATTTTCCAAGTACTTAAATAGAGCTGATGTAAACTGAATGATTTTACACATTTGACCTCATAAAATGGGGTTAGGATAAATTAAACTGTTTGACGTTTGAAATGTCTAATTTAGTTACAAAAATGCCAATGTCGACAACAAAAAATTATTAAAATATATGACATGAACTATTATTGACAGTATCGAATGACGCTGATAATTAATTATTAAAAAATTTTAATGAAACATTTCAAGGCACGCTATTAAAATTTAATTGAGGTAAGTGAAGAATTAAATAGAATGATTTTTTTAAATCAGGATGATATAATATAAGAAAGTTATGTGCTGGTCACATCAGATATTTTAAATCTATATCTAAAACCCACACTTAGAAAAAAGAACTAGGATTCCAATTATTTTTTATTTTTATCCATTTAACAATTTTAAAAGAATCCTTTAAATAATGCCTGCATGGCAAAAAAAGCTTTTGGATGTGGATATTATTAATAAAAAAGTTTAAAAAGAGGTCGAGCAATTCTTCAATATTCTTAAATATTTATCAAATATAGGTAAGAAATTATTTTATTATATATATTTTAAAAAATTCCACAGAATTTATATAAAATACATTTTCTCTCAATGTTTTTAAAATGTCAATAAAATATACCGTATACTGAACGGACGTGACGGATCAACAACCAATATTTGTACAATACTCAGTGCTATATGGGTATAATACCTACGTATCGCGATAGCAGCCACAGTTTTTGAGATAAAGCCTAAATTTGGTACACATGCTTTAAAGGCCAAACACAATGATAAATTTGGTGATGAGCAAAATTGGCCTACTGAAAGAAGTTTCACGAGAAACAAATTTTTCTGTATTTCAGTACAAAAAAAAATCTTGATGAGATTATAAAACAGGTCTATAATATGCATGTAGTATATCGTACGAAAGAGGACATATTAAGAAATTTATTAGTACTACAGTCTATGTCTAAAGAGGGTGCAGAAAATCTATCGGCAATTTGAAAAGTCTGTTAAGTAATTATTTTGCCGTCAAATATCATTAAAAAAAAGTTCTCTGTATCTTTAAAAAGTTACAAGCTATTAAAATGTTAGCACTTCTTCGGTTTTTTCGGCTATGAATCTTAAATTTGATTTGGCAGGCATGTGGCCCCAAAAAAATAGAACATACGAGTTTAAACATTTTTGGTGGACAGCGCATATTAAGCGAGATATTTTATATCTCTCTTATAGTAGACAGCCTGTATGAAATAAATGGAAAATAATAAAAATTAGTAATTACTATTCCAATGTCCCTAACAACACTATAAATAAAACTACAAACGCAGAGTGTGTTTGCATTGTCAATTATTCTCATTGTACAATGCAGAAGCAGTGATTACCACAAGCAACCGCTAAGTGATTGGTCCTAATAATTATTAAAGAATTACTTATGCAGGCTGGTCCACTACTGTCAGCCATAGACTGGTTTCGAAGGTTATTAGATTATTTCTCATCAATATGACATCCAATACAGTGTACCTGCCAAAAAACGAATCGATTGCTAAGATAATATGAGAGGCAATATAAGACAGCAAATTGAAACTTAAGGTATATGTCTCCTCTAGTGGCAGTTTATTGTAATCAATTTGGTGATGCCCAGCAACTATATGAATGAAAAATATGAATACAGGTAAAAACAGAGTTCTATAGTTTTATTTATAGTGTTTTAAAGACATTGGAATAGTAATTTTTACTATTCTGCACTATTGGAGGTGGGTGTAGGTGTATGTGTGAATGTGGGTGGGTGGTCAACTTTATAGGCAACCAAATCTACGCATGACCCTTTAGCTCCTTCGCCATTTACGATTACAATCACCCATATAGTGTCTCAAGTGACGTATATATTTTTAATTAGGTGCGCGTAGATCTCGCCTTATAGAACATTGTCTAACTGTGTGTTGGTCCCCCCAAGACTATTCATGTTAAAGAAAATTTTAATTAATGAAAATATTGCTGTAACGAATTACACATCAAGGGTACAGAAATATATTCGGATTACAGAGAAATTCGACTGTATTAGGTATTTAGCATATCTTTATAATAACTAATTACGTACTTATATTTATCTTACTCATTTTGTAAAATTGCACATCAATTTGAAATTGGAGTTTTTAACTAATAGTCCTGAAACTCTGATGTTGTTAATATGTTGTATGTTGTATGTTTATTAGACATTTTTGTATTCGATAGTAAATGTTTTTATATCAATAAGAAATATAAATCTACTTTTACATGGCTTAACTACAACCTCTTTATGTCAGGGTTGATTTATTTTCATTGACCTAGTAAAAAAGAAATTAGTTTTACATAAATATTGAATAAAGTCTGGTCTGTAAATTATTCTCAACAAGTGATTATGTTATACAAGTTTTATTGAGAGCGGACACAAATTAAATTTCATGAATTTTACTATCGGATTGAGTTGAGTAGCTTTAGCTAGATTTGCCTAGTAAATAGTGTTATATTATTGAATAAGTTTAATAGGAGACAACTACTCAGCGGACAAAAGCCCCGACCTGCGCTGAATGAAACCTGCAGGTTTTTGTTTGGGAGCTATGATCATTTGTCAATTCCTCACTAGACATCGACCGGTCTCGAACGTGTTATGTTCTCGTCAGTATGCCATAAGTAATGGAAAAGACAAATAATAATAGCAAACCAGGCTAGCCTAAAGCAGACTATTTTCCGAATAATGTCAGTCAGTCCACGCGCGCGCGCGTGCGTGCGTGCGTGCGTGCGTGCGTGCGTGCGTGCGTGTGTGTGTGGATGTCTGTGTGTATGTGTGTGGCTGCGATAACAAAAAATACTGACGGGAGACTACTCAAATTTGGCAATTAAGATTTTCAACAACATTTTAGGTAACACATTAAATTTGGTGAATGTGGTACCACCAGAAGAGACCTAATGAGTGAAAAAAGAAAAAAGGTATAATTTCGGGAAAACACATTAAAAAATTTTTTATTGCATTTCTGGACGAATCTCGATGAGTTATAATGAAAAAACATAACTTTATGGAAAAAATCTGTCTGCATGTCTGTAATATGTCTGTAATATCACGATAGCAGCACAGTTTTTGATATAAAGCTTTTAAATTTGGTACACATGTTTTAAAGGCCAAAGAAAATGATAAATTCGGTGATGATCAAAATTTGTCAGCTGAAGGAGGTCCACGGGACCCAAACTCTTTTTGTAATTGTCTTTACAAAAAAATATATTCTTGATGAAAGATTATAAATCATGTCTACTATATCAAGCATATAAGATATATTTTCCAAGTACTTTAATAAATCTGATGTAAAATGATATTTTTTTACATTTGACCTCATAAAATGGGGTTACGACATGATACAAATACACTGGTCTGCTAATCCCGCGGCTGAATTTCGTTCACTTCTGCGCATAACGTCAGCCACGTAAATAATGTGGCGCGAAATTTAAATTATTGAAATTGTGAGTTTATCCTTGTTTTAGTGTCAAGTAGTGATTTGTGATGTTAAGACAACTATTGTGTAATTTGAAGATGCCAAATTGTGCTGTAGCTGGTTGTAGAAGTTATCGGATAATCAAAGGAACTGATATAAGGGTATTTTCATTTTCCTAAAAATGAAGATCTTGTGAAACAGTGGATTGTGGGCTGTCGACGCAGTGAAAAAATAAATTTAAAACATGGTAAAGTTTTATATATATATATATATATATATATATATATATATATATATATATATATATATATATATATATATATATATATATATATATATATATATGATATTAGCTATCGATCTATCATGATTTGAAGGTGTAATTCAATGCAGGTCGGGGTATTTGCCCGCTGAATAGTTGTTTCCTTCAAATCATATTTAATAACATTAGTTTAGTCCACCTGGGCTAGGGGTCGCCGCTCTCGGTACTTGCTGTGACGCAAGTCGCTATCCGCCACAGAGACATCTAGGATGTCGGTCGGATAGTAGCATAGGCATATATAATATATCATAATATATATATATATATATATATATATATATATATATATATATACTATATACTGATATATATATATATATATACATATATATATATGATCTATCATGATTGAGTGTAATATATATATATATATATATATATATATATATATATATATATATATATATATATATATATATATATATATATATATATATATATATATATATACCTAATCATAACCAATAGAAACGTTATGGCAATAAAGCTTTTCTAGGCAAATTTTAGAAATTAACTCTTTATTAACATTTCAGCTACATTTTGTAAAATTAATTAACAAAACAGATGACAAATTGAATTAATTACACTGAAGACACTTTTAATTTGACAATAACTATGATATTATTTACAGGTAGTTTGAATTTTACTGTTGAAAGGGATCGATAATTAAAAAAAATAATTATCTGCCGATTCCAGAGCATAAATTGATACTACCAGGTCATAACTGGTCATACTTGAAGTGCCCTATTAAATGGTAACATATTTGGACCAATCTCTGATATTAGTTATACTTTGCGGTAGTAAGTTGAAGTTGAAAAAACTAAGGCTGGAAATCGAATACGAATAATTCGAGTATTCAAATATTCGAGTATTCGAATACGAATTATTCTAATGGGAAATTATTCGAATATTCGAAATATTCGAATACTCGATATATTCGAATATTCGAATACTCGATTATATTCGACTATTTGAATACTCTAATATTCGAATACTCGAATATTCGAATATCAATTTGAGTAAATTTGAATATTAAAATATATTATTAAATTATGTACGAATAGATATGCAGTATGCATCCAACCAAAGTAGGTAGATAGTAGGTATAGGTAGGTATCTATTCTAAAATCCAAATATATAAATAGACCACATTAGTGGCACGTTTTACTCCCAGTCAAACTATTCCATCTCTTTCTCGCCTCGACCTTATTCTTACTGTACTAAGGCATGGGTTAAAATTGAATTTTAAATTTTAGAAAACCTGTAAATATTTAACTATTGACTTTTCATGTATTTGACCTTCACAATCTGCGTCTTTTTTAAAAACATTCTAATTTTAGAGCACTTTTATTTTTTTTCGAAAAGGAAAAATAGTTATGACACAGAAGTATAATAAACTAGCTCTGTTTTCGTTTTATTTACGCTTCAATAGTTAAATGTGAACAATAGCGCCTCAATCTTAAAATAAAATATTAACTAAATAATTCTGAGCCTTAAAGCACATGGACAGGAGACATACCCTATTGTGGGTATGGAAAGCAAATCAAATTAACTGCTTAGTGGATTACGTCACGACTATTATTGTGGTCTATTCAACCAAATACTCAAATAGAGTATTCACTATTCACTAGTATTCAGTGCTATACCCATTAATAATGAATATTAGATGATCCGGATTATTCGGATACCTATTCGAATAATTCGGATTATTCAAGTATGAATATTCGAATTATTCGAATAGGTATTCGAATAATTGGAATATTCGAATACTCGAATAATTCGAATATCCGAATATGCGAATATCCGAATAATTCGAATACCTATTCGAATATTTCGAATAATCCGAATATTCGAATATCCAAATAGTTCGAATATTCGAATATTTTTCGAACGAATATTCGAATACTAAATTCTGGAAAATTCCCAGCCTTAGAAAAAACACACTACAGATTCGTTATTCGTTAGTTTAATATACTTGATTTGAAGGTTGTAAACGGCAGATAGGTTATGTCCTCGGCGGCTTGTTTAATGTTGTAAAGTGGTTGGAGCTCTGCGCCCCAAAAATGATTATTAAATATTTTATTAATAATACATATGTGGAATTCGAGGAATATTATTTAGTAATAAATACATTCTCCATACTCCATCAAAGAATAAAAGTTTTTTTTCCATTCTACAATGCTTGTAGATGTCCGTTTCTAAGAGTTTATCTATTCATATTTGAAAATAAGGTTGCCCAATGGATAAGCCTGTTGTTAGTGACAAAGGCATAAAAGGTGAGATATAATTTCAAATAATCTGAATGAAACAATAAAATATTACTAGCGTAAAATGGGGTGAACAGAGACGTGTATGGAAAGACAGAATTTAGGAAAGAGTCAAAAGTGGTGCTAATAGTGGCAGGGACAATAAACACATTATTTTTCTTTGATAAATAATATCTATTCTTAGGTCTCCAACAGTCTATTATACATTAGTTTTATTACTGGGAAGGATTTAGTTTTACTCAAGTCTTTGAAAAAGACTGGTGTTTTTACCAACAAACAGGTAGGTCGAAAAAACATTTACAATAAAAATGAACATAGTTTCTCTTGATCATGATATAAAAAAATTTGGAAAATTTTTATAAATAGATTACGAAATAAATTTTACAAGAAAAAATATTTTCAGACCTTTTCGTGGTTAATAGAGACAATGCTGGTGCGAAAATGTATGCCAAACATGACCCACAGGTGTTGCAGAATGCAATAAAGGACATAAAAAATGGAATTTCCTAGAAGGTGGCTCAAAGAAAATATAGAATGCATCGGTCCGTCCTGTACAGACTTACAAATTCCCACATCAAAAATCAAAGTGGGCAAACTGTTTTGAATGAAAAGGTAGAGAATTCCAAAATTAATCGTCTGATTATTGCTGCTGAATGGGGACATACGTTGAATATTATGGATCTGAAAATGATGTAAAAGCATTTGTGAAATGTGCCTTAATAATTAAACTGTTAAAGAAAATGTTTTTATATTTTCATTTTTATATTTTAATAAATAAAAAGAGTTGTTTAACATTTTCTTTTTTTTTTTCTACAAATTTCCTCCGGAAATTTATATATTTTTTAATTTTAGATGTCTCTATTTGCCATTACGTATTTGGTTAAATAGAATTTATAGTGATAGATAAATTGCTGTCTTCATTGACTCCAATCGGAGGATCAAAAGAGACACAACCAAAAAAAGAATAAAAAATACATATTCGCAATTTTCAATCTTTTGAAAATATGAACATTTAATGCCATTGACAAGTTAAGTATTTTACAGTATTAGTTATATTAGTGTGTGTAATAATTGTGTTTTCTAAATTCAACACTGTTTTTTAAAAACTATAAAACCCATTTTACAGTACCAGGAAAACTATATCGTTTTTTATCAGTATTATGCAGGCAGCAAGAAGTTGCTCATTTTTCTCACTACAACACAATTTCTTGTGAAAATCGTAACTTAAGCTACCGAAAGATCACCTCCCCTAAACGTAGATAAATTATGAGGTTATGTTCGCAAGCAAGTTCAGTTGAAGTATTTTGTATTCGTACATATTTAAAATAAAAAAATTTCTATTATTTAAAATTATTATTAATTAACTGTAGAACATTTTAAAGCGATTACGTAACCACTACGAAACTTCCGTAATTTTACGTTAATGACGTCACGTTCAGGACCAAAGCCACTCCTCCATGTACATTGCTATATCAGTGTATTTTTATCATGGGTTAGGATAAATTTGTTAGTTTGACATTTGAAATGTCTAATTTAGTTACAAAAATGTCAATGTCAATAAGAAGAAATTATTAAAATATATGACATGAGTTACTATTGACAGTATCGAACAACGCTGATAATTAATTATTTAAAACTTTTAATGAAATATTTCAAGGTACGCTATTAAAATTTAATTGAGATACATGAAGAATTAAATAGAATGATTTTTTTAGATCACCCTGGTGGAAATATTTTCTGCCAATAGTCTAATTTAGTCTTGCAGTGTTCTGAAAAACAATTCCAGAAGAATGAGTAAGTCTAAAAATTCTGAAACATTCGTGAAAAAGCATGAAAAGATCTATGTAAAACTTACTAAGCAGTTTAAAGACTGCATTTTTTTACAAGTTTTTAGACTCTTCTAGAATACTTTTTCAGAATTAATCAGATCTTTCATGAAAATTTAGCTAAAGTAAAAGTAAGACTTTTCAGAGTTAATCAGTAAAATTTAAATACATTTCAGATTTACGAAAAATTATTTATTGTATATTTTTATCATATTTATTACTTATCGTAAGGAATATAAAAACTTTGATAGAGAGGTTATTAGTAAAAAAAATATTAATGTTTATATTCTATACATTTTTAAATTTTTATTTACAGATTTTTTTTTGATAATTAATTATATACGGTTAAAATATACGAACTGTTTTTATTAAATAATTACAAGGCGATAATTATTATTATTATAATATATATAATACAAAGAAATACTTACAAATAAATATATAATACAAAATATTTCAAAAACATTTAGGAAATACTTAATAAAATACATATAATTCAAATTATTTCAAAAACATTTAAGGAATACACTTAATAAAAATGTTATATAATACAAGTGATTTTTAAGAAATATTAACGAAATACTTTTAAGATAAATATAATATAAACTATTTCAAGAATATTTAATTAATACTAATAATAAATATACATACCTAGTACAAAATATTTCAAAAACATTTAAGAAATACACGTAATAAAACATACAATATTAGTACACAATTTATTCTAAAAACCATAAGTCTATCGCGTCTAGTCAGTCATAATCAGGGGTTCTGATTGGCCATCCTAAATCGAATGATGCATTGTTGCGCATGCCATCACCCCACTTTCAATTCCACTTCTACGTTCCACTTTATCTATGATGACAACAGCTAATGTAGAAGAGGTGCCTTTTGTGTTCGTTTATAAAATAATAGTGTAGTGTTGATTGTTAGGATTTTATCGATATAAACAAAAAGCATGTATGTCCAATCGAAAATATTGTAAAAAGTACAGATATATCCGGAGCTATGTGAACATTAATAATAATGCATGCCCACTTGTACCAGCAACGGCTTTGGCGGTGCAAGATTTGGAATTTTTGGAAATGAAACGAATGCTGCTACTAATGATAGAAATCAAGAATGCTCTGTGCATCATGATCCAAACGATCCACCTTTATCTGAAATACTTTGTATTATATATATTATAATAATAATAATTATCGTCTTGTAATTATTTAATAAAAACAGTTCGTATATTTTAACCGTATATAATTAATTATCAATAAAATTTAAAAATGTATAGAATATAAACATTAATATTTTTTTACTAATAACCCTCCTCCTATCAAGTTTTTATATTCCTTACGAGAAGTAATAAATATGATAAAACCTACAGTAAATAATTTTTCGAAAATCTGAAATGTTTTAAATTTTACTGACTAACTCTGAAAAAGTCTTACTTTTACTTTAGCTAAATTTTCATGAAAGATCTGATTAATTCTGAAAAAAGTATTCTAGAAGAGTCTAAAAAACTTGTAAAAATGCAGTCTTTAAACTGCTTAGTAAGTTTTACATAAATCTTTTCATACTTTTTCAGAATGTTTCAGAATTTTTTAGACTTACTCATTCTTCTGGAATTGTTTTTCAGAACACTGCAAGACTAAATTAGACTATTGGCAGAAAATATTTCCACCAGGGCAGGATGATATATACTGGTATAAGAAAGTTATGTGCTGGCCACATCAGATATTTTGTTCTGGAAATAGACTAATAATAATTATACCGCGTGCAATAACAATAGTTCAAAATTTAGCATTCTAAACTTGTGGGCTTTAAGAAACCACATTCACGTTCATTTTGATTGTGATTGTGATTTGACAGACTTTTTGTCAAATAGCAATCACAACAAACTTAATCTGTTTCTAGGTATCGTATTCTCGTACAGAAATCATTTTATAAAATCAAGTACCTATGCAGTTAATTCATATAAATATGTGATGTATAAAACTTGTAATATATTTTCTCATAGATAATTTGGGGATTCGATTGGGTGAAAGTTACATTATATGCTAATAATGCAATATGGATACAAAAGAGTTTGCCCGTATGTTTTGTCATCTTAAAAACAATAATATGATATGCTGAAAAAATATATTCACTCAATGACCTACGATAGTGTGTCACGATTATGTTATGAATGGATTATTAACATTTTTATTCCACGCTAATTCTACCACCTTAAAAAGTGAAAGCGAAAGTTACAAAAATAGTAATTGTTAATGCTATTAATTATCAAGTTTAAGTAAAAATATCCTGATTAATGCATTGTCTCTATAAGTGGTAATAGAAAACTAATATCTGTGTAACAATTTGTCACATCATATAAGTTTTAATTTATTCAATAAATTGCGTAAACATTTATCTTTATAACTTTTAATTAATAAATACCGTGTGTCCCAAATTCGATGCTCACCATTGCGATCTCGGAAACCACAAGAGCTACAAGGTCAGTTAAATGCGAATCGTTTGGCTAACTGAAACCGTTTTTGAGATTTTCCAAAAAACCACAAATTTTGTGATTTCTCTTTTTGGCTGTAGCCAAGTAATCCTTGGCCAGCCAGGTTTTAGACTTTCATATTATTAGGACACTTTTTGGAGACTAATAGTTTGGTCTAGAAATGAATGTTCGGTATTATTTTTTATCGAGATATCCGAGATAACTTTTGTTTTTCCTATGGCAGCCATATTGGATTGTTCGTTTTTCAGATTGCGCTTAAAAAGAGCTTTCAAATGATGTGTCTCATGCCGAGGAATAATTGTTTTTCAAGGGACTAATTTAAGAAAAATTATCTATTGCTTAACAAAACAAAATAATATGCCATGGAAAATCAAAAAGTTATTTTGATTCCATGGATATACCTAAAACCAACCATTATAATTTTCTGTTAAAATACTGAACATAACAGCAAATTAACATACCTATATAATAAATGACGGTAAAGAAGTAAGAAGATTGAATAAAACTGGTCAATATGACCTCCATTTAGATGAATGCATTTTTGGCATCTGCGCCTCACTGAGCTTTTCTGAGATTACTGGCATTTATTGTGTCGAAAACGTTTCTAACTCTGCCCCAAAATATCGATAGTTTCTGGGCTTTCAAAATCATACACTTCATTTTTCACTGTACCCCACAAATAAAAATAAAGGGGGTTATACTAGGCGAGCGGGGAGGTCACAATACTGGTCCTCTTGAAATTATGTGGTTACCAAAATTTTCCTGCAATATCCGTCTAACATTATTAGTATTATGTGCAGGACAGCCATCTTGTTGGAATCACAATTCGTTTATTTCTTGTTCTTTAAAAAAGCTATCTTATCTCGGGTAAAACTTGATTTTCTAGAAGTTCGCAATAGGCTGATCCCGTTAAATTATTGTGAAAAATTAATGGACCAATTAAATGGCGATCTAAAAATAATAATTAAGGAAAGGGTTATAAGCAGATCATAGGAGTAGAATAGGAAGAGAAAATGTACCACCTATCCTGCCGCACCAAACACTGAATCCAAACCTAGTATGGAATCTTCTTTGCATAGTTACATGCGGATTTTCTGTGGCCCAGTGGTGATAATTGTGCTTGTTAAAGACTTCACAATTTGTAAAACGACATTCATTGGTCCATATAACTCGATTGAAAATAAGATTGTTCTTCGCATTTCAGATTAAACCAACGGCAAAAATTCAAGTCTTCTACCAAAATCATTATTGTTTAAAGCCTGGACAATCGTAGATTTGTACGGATGATATTTCCTTTGTTTTAATGCCTTATGTACAGTTGTCTTAGGAATATTTGATTTGCGTGTAATTTGTATCACTGATATGCGAGGATTAGTGTAAACAGCTTCGAGAATATTATTTGTGTGGTCAACATTATCAATATCATACCAGTCTCTTTTATTATCAAAACTACCGTAATTTAATAAATTGCTTACAATTCTTATAAATGTGTTAAAAAAAAAAGGAAGGGGGGGGGAAAAAAAAAAAAAAAAAAAAAAAAAAAAAAAATTTTTTAAGGGGGGGGGGGGGGGGGGGCAAAAAAAAAAAAAAAACACAGGGAGGAAAAAAAAAAAAAAAAAAAAAAAAAAAAAGGAAAAAAAACCAAAAAAAAGGAAAGAACCCAAAAACAACCCAAAAGGGGGTTTTTTGGGAAAAAAACCCCCCCAAAAAATTGGGGGGGGGGGGGGGGGGGGGGGGGGGGGGGGGGGGGGGGGGTTGTTAAAGGGGGGTGTGGGGGGGTGAGGGGGGGGGAAAAAAAAAAAAAGGGGAAAAAAAAAACCACCCGGGGGGGGGGAAACCCCCGCGGGGGGGGGGGGGCCTTGTGTGTAAATTTGGGGAACCTTTTGGGGAATTTTTGGGGAAAAAAAAAAAAAGGGGGCGGAAAAAATGGGGTTTTTGGGGAAAGGGGAAAAAAAAAGGGAAATAGGGGGGGGGGGAGGGAAAAAAAAAAAAAAGGGGGCGCCGCGGAAAAAAAAAACTTCTTGGTTTTGGGTTTTAAAAAAAATTTTGGGTTTTTCCGGGGCCAAAATTTGGTTTTTGGAAAAAAAAAAAAAATTTTTCGGGAATGCGTCCCTTGAAAAACAATTTCTCCGCGAGGTGATACATCATCTGAAAGCTCTTTTTAAACGCAATCTGAAAAACGAAAAATCCAACATACCTGCCATAAGAAAAACAGTTATCTCGGCTGTCAAAAACAAAAGACTACCGAGCATTCGTTTTTAGACCAAAATATTAGTATCCAAAGAGTATTTTAATAATGTAAAAGTTTAAAACCTATCTGACCAAGGATTACTTGGCTGCAGCCAAAAACAGAAATCATAAAATTTTCGTTTTTTTTGGAAAAAACGGTTTCAGTTAGCCGTGATTTCTTAACGGATTTGCAATCAGAATGAAATTTGTTAAAACTTACCCCATTTAACTGAACTTGTAGCTCTTACCGTTTCCAAGATCCCAATGGTGAGCATCGAATGTAGGACACATGGTACAGTAGTAACAATATTTTAGGCAATCAGCTTTGTCAATGTATTATTTTCCAAATATATTCACTTCTGCACTCAAACGTTTATGATGTTTTTAAATATGTAAAAATAGAAAATTAGAAACAACTAGAAACCATAATTTTAAATAATGACGAATGATAAATATTTCTCTTATTCGGAGAATATAATTACACTGGCCAACACAATTTTTGTAACACAGTTCACTTTACTGTTTTTATATTGTTAATACCTCCTTATTAACTGAAAAAATATCTATCAAGTCCTAATATGCACCATTTTTGTGTCAACAAAATAGACACTGTTATATTGCCAGGTTATATTTTTTACGATGGGGCGGTAATTTTAGAAGAGCAAGTTAAAGTAAAGTGGGACATTTTCAGTAACAGTCTTCCAAATGCCCAAATGTGTCTGTTAGAAAGTGTTTTCGTTTGTGTCTACATAACTCTGTTACGACAAAAATGTCCAGTCATAAGCGCCGAGGTTGCAAAACCTCACCTGACAAGTTTTGTTACATTTGTGGAGAATTCATTGTGAAGTCACAAAAGAGGTCTGAAAATATGAAAAAAGCGTATTTTCCATATTTGGAGTTTTAGTCGGAAATCAAGACAAGCAATGGGCTCCCCCATATTTGCTGTGTAAGTTGTAGCATGTCAGTGCAGTGGATGAAATGGAAAAAAGCATGCCTTTTGCGGTTCCAATGGTATGGCGAGAACACACCAATCATTTCGATGATTGCTATTTTTACTTGCTTTTCTTTAACTCACAATGAAGTCACAATGTATGTCTTTAAATCTTGCATCCTTCATTTAACACACTTCCTGATATAACCAGTTGATGAAATTTTGCACAGTTATTAAGGTCGAATGACAATACAATATTCCACCGTTAGCTTTGCAAAGGCGGCGTGGGGGTGATAATTGAATCGTCTGCAAAAGTATGATAATAATTTAATGTATGATAATAATTTAATTAAAGTATGACTAAAAGGTAGAAAAAAAAATTAAAAAAAAATTTAAAACTGCTTTTCTTAGTCGTACTGAAAAGTAAAAAAAATAATTTCTTTGCCAAAAAATGCAAAGCGTGCGCACTTTGTACAATCTGCGTACAAACATACAAAGTGCGCACACCTTACTTTTTTTGCTTTTTTTTTTGGCAAAGAAATAATTTTTTTACTTTTTAGTACTACTAAGAAAAGCAAGTTTTAATTATTTTTTTTGTAACAAGAACAGGGATATTCCAAAAAAAGAAAAACAAAAAAATTAAATATCCGAATTTGCCATCAGCCCTAAGACCTGGTCCTCACAATGCATCAGACTTACCAGTGTCAATTGCGCCTTTAGATTGGCAAAATATTGTTTTGGGAAGTAATGAAAATAATAACGACTCTTCAGACAGCCCAGACCAATGTGCCGACCCTTTGTATATTCCAGAAAGTTTTAGTGACCGTCACTTAATTGCTCAAAATGAATTGAATGATTTGGTACGTGACTTGGGGCTGTCAAAATAACAAGCAAAACTTCTTGGTTCCCGATTTAAGAAGTGAAACACTGGCTAAAGAAACAAAGGTTGCAACTTCTATAAAAAGAACTGCAACATTTTCCGCATTTATAATATGGAAAATTCACTATGCGCATGCTACATCATTATTGTAAGGGTAGAATTCATAACGGGTTTTAAAGTAAATAAAGGACAAAATGGATTAGTCATTCGGACTGCTAAGGGAGATAGGGCAGCGGTTTATGGGGAAGTCAACATGGAGCTGCAGATTGGCCGTTTATGTTTTAAACACCAAGTTATCGTAGCTAACATTACAAATGACTTCATTTTGGGATTAGACGTTATGGACAAGTACGGATTTACACTGGACGTGGGAGAACGAATTCTAAAAATTGGAAATGAAAAAATAACAAGACAGATGAAAAATTCCATAATATCAGGCTACTAACTTCGAGGACAGTAAAAATTCCTACACACACAAAGAAAGTAATTGAGTCAGTCCTGGAGGAAAATTCTGTGGGATACCGCTTTAGCCTCGTTGAGAAGGATGACTCAATTAAAATGACAGACAATGTGATCCTTACATGGACTTTAACACAGACTATAGACAAGATACCGATTAGTGTGGTTAACCTAAATTCCCACTCAGTGACATTCAAAAAAGGAGCAGCAATTGGCACCTACAAACAAATCATATGGATTGCGAGATATGAAGAACAAATCGTTGAAGCTTTATCTATAGATATGGACCAAGTAGTTATAAAGATGTTAAGTGTACAGGGTAGAACATTTAACTGCAGATGAACATAAAGAAGCTTTAAAAATTTAGAACAAAGAAAGTACAGTATTTGCAAAGGACATAGAAGCTTACAAAGACCAACATAGTCCAACATCGGATAAATATTGGTGAATCAGCTCCCATTCGTCAACCACCTACGAGGCTTCCAGTAGCAAAACAAGAAGAGGCTAGTTAGAAAAGATACTTAAAGACGAAGTTATTGAGAAATCAACCAGTCCTTGGTCGTCACCAGTAGTTTTGGTTGCTAAAAATGATGGAACTTTAAATTTTGTGTCGACTACAGGAAGCTGAATAACGTCACAAGAAAAGACAGCTATCCGTTCACGGTGGGGCAGTGGGTCTGAAGGCTTTGTGGGCACAATGGGATTCCTTAGAGTAGAGGACGGACTGTTGAAAAGAGCTTGGGAAGGTCCAGATAGGAAGGAAATTACTTTGAGATTGGTAATCCCCAGGTGTCGCATACCAAAATTACTCCAGGAAATACATAATGGAACATCTGGCGGACATTTTGGCATTAACAAAACTCTGACAAAAGTACGCGAACGATTCTACTGGGTGAACAGCCGCAAAGATGTGGAAGCTTTCTGCCGTAAATGTTAATTTTGTGTGGCAAGTAAGAGGCCACAGACAAGAAGTAAGAGCCAAATGAAACAATATAACATCGGGGCTCCTTTTGAGCGAATTGCGATCGACGTAGCTGGTCCATTTCCTGTGACAGATGATGACAATAAATACATCTTGGTTGCTATTGACTATTTTAGCAAGTGGCCTGAAGCTAATGCCATACTAAACCAAGAAGCAGCCACTGTCGCCCAAGTTCTAGTAGATAATCTGGTATGTCGATTTGGCGTGCCCCTAGGTTGCATTCTGACCAAGGAAGACACTTCGAATCAGGGATGTTTCAGAAGATGTGTCGCTTACTGGGAATTCATAAGAAAAGAGCCCTACATCCACAATCAGATGGAATGGTAGAGAGATATAATAAAACCAAGGAGGAACACCTATCCAAAGTTGTTGAGAAACATCAGAGAGATTGGGACCGTCACTTACCTCTTTTCCTTATGGCATACAGGGCCTCCATTCATGAAACAACAAAACAGACGCCGGCTCGCATGATGTTTGGCCGTGAGATTAGACTGCCGTTAGACCTGGTGTTTGGTACACCAGATGAAGAGCAATTTTCCATAAATGACTACACTGATGAAAAATAAACGACCTCGTATACCGAATTCAGCAAAGTTCAAAATCAAAGATGAGGGTGGTGGGTATAGAGACTAACCAAATATGCAGGGAACAATGAATTGCCTGATCGGGACGTACAGGCTTAAGGAGGGGGCAGTGTTACGCCACTGGAGTGTGTAGACTGAATAGATGTGACTGAAATTGTGCGAGAACGGTCGGGAATGTTCTGGAATGTTCTAGACCGCGTGAATGGATATATAAGTAAGACGCACGGCGAGTTGAGAGTCAGTCTTAAGTTGAAAGTGAACGAGTAAAGAAGAGATAAGATATAGACTTAAAGTGTTTAATTGTGATTATAGTAAAGACGGTCATTAATCTGTTGTTGTTAATTATTAATTAGTTAATAAAGTAGTGACCAAGTGTTACCTGGACTTTCAGTCAACGAATCTATGAGTAGAGGTATTTGTGGGAATAGCAAACACGTAACAATATGTGCCCCTTGTAGACCCTAAAAATATTCTTTTGCCACTTCTTCATATTAAACTTGGGTTAATGAAACATGAAGGATATGAATAAAGAGGGTGAAGGATTTAAATACTTAAGAGAACTTTTTCCCCAATTAAGTAACGCTAAACTTAAAGAAGCCATTTTTATTGGTCCTCAAATTAGAAAATTGCTTGTCGATGCAGATTTTAAAGGAACACTCAACAGAAAGGAACTCAGAGTTTGGAACTCATTTGTAAGCGTAGTCAAGAGATTTTTTAGGGAATAGGAAGGATGAGAACTCCAAGCAAGTAAGTAAGCGAATTTTTAGATTCGTACCAAACGCTTGGTTGCTGTATGTCTTTAAAAATTCACTTTCTGCATCCTCATTTAAATTTTTTTCCTGAAAATTTGGGTGTGGTAAGTACCGAACAAGGAGAAAGATTTCATTAAGATATTGGGACAATGGAAATTCGTTATCAAGGACCATGGGATCCAGCCATGATGAGTGATTATTGTTGGATCTTAAATCGAGACGATTTGACCACCTATAAAAGAAAAAAATTAACTGAGTAGTTTTTCAAAGCTTATTAATACTTGTGTAACTTCATTACTGGCACCCATTAAGTGTAAATTTAGCCGAACCCCTACTTTCTCGTGGAGTATGGATTTTTAATATATTCACATCACAGAACCTATAAATTTACCATAAGAATTAACCCTATTCTTGCGATTGTACATTCCTTTCGAAAGACTGATGGGAGCAGTTCCGCTCATTCACTTATACTACATGTATTGATCCGGCCAGATCATCTGGGTGGAAGAATGCGCCACTCTTTGTTACTCCATCGGGTCGATAAGTTCATTAATAATACTATTATCTAATGGCATACCATTTTGCTTTCAAATCAATTGTAAAATAAAATAAACACAATACGCAATACTTAAAAATTTTTAAGACACCCACATCACCAGTTGGATCTCTCTGAACAAGTTATAGCAAGAAAACACCTATCCTTATTTTCTTTATTTGTAACGTAATTAAGAAAACTGAAGAATGTTAAAATTTGCTAAAATATTTAAATAAAGAGAAAATATTTATATAATCTACTTTAGTTGGAAAACCTAGGGTAACGAAAAGTAGTTATTATTTTAAATAATGGACAGCTTTGTTTATTGTGTTGTTATTATTTAAATGAATAACTACTTTTTATATCTTTTTATTTTATGATTTGTTACAATATATAAAAGACCGAACTTAAAGAAAAAGACGTGACACATATATATATTTTTCTACCAACTACTGTCATACCTATATCTCGATACCAACTTATAAAAATAAAAAGTAAACAGCATACCAACTCCTGAAAAACAAAAAATACTAACAATATAAACTAAATAAAGAAGAGTTTAGATCTATTAATCACTAGATTATATACATATAACAACATATTGGTCACCCTATGGAGCATGATTTTATTCACCCAAAATTGAAGTAGAGTAAAGAAGTAGCCTGAGGAAAATTACTAAGATTAGGCATCTTTGCAAAAAACCAAAATTAAACCTATACTCTCCCGATTCCAATGACCCTCACAACGTTTGCCAACAATTAATTCAACATCGAAATAATAAATCCTTTAATTCACCAAACGGCGCTCCGTAGTGCATTAATATGTTTCACTATTATTCAAAAGGATTTTTTCTTGGACCTCCCAGACATTATATCTGTACCTAAGAAGCATTTGGGCGTAAGTCCACTTTTTTGATAATTGCAGTTCTCTTCAGATTTTAGGTAAAAAAGTGTTATTTATCCATGGCATAAATGCTAAAGTCTAGTTCTTATTATTTAAAAATATAATAGAAAAATAAAGGGCGTAAGTCCAATATCTTTTAGTGGTATAGTGGCTGAAATCCCAACAGTTTTTTTGCTCTACCGTAAAAATTAAAAAAAGGTGACTTACGCCCAAATGCCTCTCAGGTACAGATATGTAGTTTCAAAGTTCCACGATGAGTCGTGTTCGAGAAAATCATCACAATAAAGACCAGCAACATACAGACTCACAGACACACAGACGGCATGCGGATTCCAATAAATTTTCTGTTTTCTGGTCTCAAAATGTCTGTTTTAATGATAATCTGGAACTTGATAATTTCTCTATCTACCTATAGAGAGATGAGAAAGTAATTAACACTTGTTTTAAGTTTATTCAATTCTACCTAGGTACTTACTGTAGATGAAAATTGCACATTCCACATTGTTATGAAGTTGCAGTGAACTTTTGAAACATTGCTATTTACATACAATTTTCAATAAATAAATGAGCCTATATAGCATGGGTGCCGCTAGAAAATTTTCCAAAGGGACAAATATAATATGCATGATTTTATGATACTAAAATAAACATAAAAAACAAAAAAAAATCAGTCAACTACCTTGTGGCATAAAAAAACGAAAATAAAC
Organism: Rhamnusium bicolor; assembly: GCA_029963845.1. NCBI lineage: Eukaryota > Metazoa > Arthropoda > Insecta > Coleoptera > Cerambycidae > Rhamnusium > Rhamnusium bicolor. Next base: position 55,887 of record JANEYF010003536.1, on the reverse strand, counting down.
TCTAAAAAACGCCATCCTCGTTACTTAACCAAAACGTTGGTATTAAAATAAAAAGTACCTAAAAGCAACAAAATTTGGTAATATAAAATCTCAAATAATCTTCTAAACGCATATAAATATACACTGAGATCCTGCTTTGCTACAAAAAAATATAAATTTAATGCCGACTCAACCGGCCTGTTAGACCAAACAGTCTATCTGTCTAAGGCTATAACGAGGGTATGAAAACATAATTTTCAAATGTTTTCAGATTTATCTTTTTTGCTATACAAATTTGGGAAAAGAAATAAAGTGTATTTACAGGAATTTATCTTGACACGTGATACCTTTCATTATTCTCCAGGGGTGGGGGCAACTTCCCCTTGTTCACCCTCACTAGCGATTTTATATAATTTCTCATGAATCTATAAAATTTCACGTTTTTTTAATAAAATGATTTTTGATTGTTTTGTTTTGATTTGACTTGTTTCCATGCTCGCCACGATTCCATTATAATTTCACAATCCATTACAGTTCTAATGTAAGTGGCATATGTCTAAAGCAGTGGGAAAATGTGATATGAGTTACAATATTTGTATATTAATTCTTGAAAAGTTCTTTCATTTAATAAAAAAATGTTTTAACGTTTCTCGTATCTTTACATAAATTGTTTAATGCTCAAGATATTTTTAGACCTGGTATAAAAATCGTATAAAATCTTTCTTTTGTCTTTTTTTTATATGTAGGCACTTTAAATAACATGGCTATAAGAAACACAAATTTTAAGGGAAATGCATGCTTTTCTTCCTTTAAAAAAAGCTATTTTTAAAAAAGCCTCTCTATGATGAGTGATGACGATAACTTCAAGGTATTGTGAAAGTTAATAAATATAAAATGTTCATAAATTCAGTTTATAGTTCAGCGAAGTTGATTAATGAATAAGGAAAGTGATAAGGGGCAATTTCTAGAACTGTAAAGGTATGTGATCGGATGACAAAAGTTTCGTATTGTAGAGCCAAATTATTTTTGGTGATTTTTCAGTACTAGAAGGCGTTTTGAAAATATTGATGACGATAACTTGAAAATCCTCGGGGTATTTTGATGCTATTTGTCAAACATAAAGAGTTCATGAATTCAGTTCATAGTTCATCGAAGTCAATAAATAAATAAGGAAAGTGATGACTGATGAGGTGATTTAATACCTACCGTGTTTGCACCAGATCTTTTACAAAATGGAAATTTCTTTATAATATTTTAATTTGTAGGTTTCACTTTAGCGTCCAAAGCTTTATTGGCACTTTTTATGAAATTAGCAACATTGTTTATTTCATAAGACATTTGATAGTTTTAAATATGGTATACATGTTTTACAAATACATATTTATTTTGTAGGGTTAGGAAACATTGGAAACATTTTCAAGTAATTCCTGGTAACTGTAACTTAAATACCATTACCCAGAGAAATAAAACACACTTTCAGCCTCTTTTTTTCAGTAATTACTTACTGATTTCGTTATTAACATATAATTATTTTAAATTTTTGTCGAGCTAGAGAAACGAAACCACTAGACAATATAAAAATACATTCGTAGTAGAAATAGTTACACATTTAATGAAATGTTAATTTATATTAAACCCAAGCAGCGTGTCATTAAACTGTTTTCTAAATAATGTACAGGTGATTTAAAAAGTGAATCTTAAAAAAGTATCTTGGTCCAAACATATATTTTGTAGTCAAACATATTGCAAACAGTGGGAAAAGACAGAAAGTGGTGTAATTGTGATCATCTTAAAGATGGGTAGGGGGTCATCTCGTTCGACTTCTTAGAGAAAGAATCAAAGAGAGAGCTCATCTTCTGAGGTTCAGGCAGTCTCTGAGAGGGAGACGTGAAAGACACCAGCAGCATTGTTGAGAAGATTAGTTATCTCGCGAGCTTCTTGACGTTTTCTGTTAACAGTGTCCGGGTTTGGTGTTAAGATGAAGAACTCTAAGAGTTCTTTAACTTCTTATGTTCTCCTGGTTATGTGGATTGATGCTGCGTTTGCGCAGTTTACTGGACAACAGTCGGTGAGTAAGGAATTCTAAATGTGAATATGTGAATATCAATTAATTATAATAAGTGATAGTGATACCTACTTTAACTGTGAGCATATACCTAGTTAGTGAAGAATAATTTAAAAAGTACAAATAAATTTGTCACAATTCTTAAAGATTGCAGCGATTCAATCGAGTTCTCCATTTTATCTAAATAATTTTAAAATTATGTCTTTCACAAAATGATACATCAAATTAGATATAATATATTTACCGTCAAACAAAGATGAATAATGCAAAATGAATTAGAATGATGCCACCAAACATTTCAATATGAAAAAATGTTCTAACACAAAAAAATTATATCTACCCGATCATAATATAGTACGAAAATATAAGGTATTTCAAAAAAAACTGTGAAACACAAAGAAAACAAATCTATCACAGGTGAAACCATCATCAGTCATCAATATTAAAAATAAGCATTTTCTGCAATACTCATAAATCACTTCGATCTCCTTTCTGTGTAATAAAAAAAATCCACTCAAATTACATATGGGGTATTCCACGATAAATCACGGAACCCGTGACCCCGATCTTTTTTTTTTCGCTGAAATTTTTTTTCGTTTAGTACCTACCACTTGAAAGCAGCATCCTGGTAAATTTTCAGATTTTTATCTCAATTCCTCTAGAAGTCGATAATGAATTTTTAACGATTTTCGATCAAAAGACCTTCAAATGGCTACAACTTTTTTTTAAAAATCAAGATATCCAAAAAAACCATAGGGATCTTTTTTCATCTTTAATTGTACTTTCATAAAAAAAGATATAAAAAAAATTCTTAATTAATGTCTTCTGTATTTTTCCTTAGCCTGAATCAAAAAAAATTTTTTAATGAGCGTATTATGACTTTGTCTTTAAAGTCACAAAAATAATGTTTAGTATTTAGCAAATTTTAAGCTCAGTTTTATCTTGAACTTTAAACTTTTCTTTTTGAATTTTGAAAAAAAAATAATTTTTTTTCATAAATTTACTGTTCTTGTTCTCGACATTTTTTTAAGATATCATATCTATTGAGCAACTGTTAAGTTTAATGGTTAAACTACCTTTTTCCTTTATTTGTAATTTTGAGTTACTGGCAGGCCTTGTCTTTCTGTCCGGACCCTTTATCCGAAAGAAATTAATAGATAAGTGATTGATAGATGTATTTATTCATAGTGTACATAATTGTAATACAATCCTTCATACACTTATTTCTAGTTGTGTTTATTCTTAAAAATATGAAACATATATGAATAAATAAAGATTGCCAAGATTCTGAAAATACATAGTCCAAACTTGTAGAAAAGTAAAAGAGAGAATTACATCACACAGGAGTGACGTTAGACATAATAAAGAATCATGCATGTTAGCAAAACATGCATTAGTACAAAATAATAACATTAATTAATGAAGTTAAAATTTTGGATTGTGAAAAAATCCAGAGAAAGAGAAGTTTTTTGGAAATGTGTCACATTTGCAATGAAACACATTCAATGAATGCCAATTAGCATCGAAAATCAATGAAACGCAAAATGTTTGAAAACCTGTCATTTTTTGAGAAAGTAACCAAGATATTCTTGACGTGGAGAATATTTCCACCAAAATTATATCAGCGATCTACTACTGGACTGTGAACTCTGGGGCCCGGACTAATATGGTTGAAATCACAAAAAATATCATATGATTTAAAAATGAATGATAATGACACTTGCTATTTAAAAATATCTGACGTGGCCAGCACATAACTTTTTTATATCAGTATATATTATCCTGATCTAAAAAATCATTATATTTAATTCTTCACTTATATCAATTAAATTTTAATAGCGTACTTGAAATGTTTCATTAAAATTTTTAAATAATTATCAGCGTCATTCGATACTGTCAATAATAATTCTTGTCATATATTTTAATAATTTTTTGTTATTGACATTGACATTTTTGTAAGTAAATTAGACCTTTCAAATGTCAAACTGTTAAATTTATCCTAACCCCATTTTATGTGGCCAAATGTGTAAAGTATTTCAGTTTACATCAGCTTTATTTAAGTACTTGGAAAATATATTTTATTCGCTTGATATAGTAGATATGATTTATAATATTTCATCAAGAATATATTTTGTTGTAAGTCCAATTCAAAAAAGTTTGGGTCCCGTGGACCCCCTTTTCAGCTGGCCAATTTTGCTTATCACCGAATTTATCATTGTCTTTGGCATTTAGAATATGTGTACCAAATTTGAAAGCTTTATCTCAAAACCTGTGGCGGCTATCACGATACTACGACATGCAGACAGATTTTTTCCGTAAAGTTGCGGTTTTTTCATTATAATTCGTCGAGATTCGTGCAGAATTTTTTTCCCCGAAATTGTACCTTTTTTCTTCTCTCATTCATTATGTCTCTTGTGGTGGTACTTCATTCACCAAATTTAATGTGTCACCTAAAATGTTGTTTACAATCTTAATTGCCAAATTTGGGAATTCTTCCATTAGTATTTTTTGGGTTATCACGGATACACGCATACACGCATACACGCGTACACGCGCGCACGCATACACATACACACACACACACACACACACGAACCGACAGACATTATTCGGAAAATAGTCAGAATGGATTCAGGAGAGATCAAAACGTATATATCAATCAAAATCTCGACGTCGAAAAAAAATCACGATTACTATATTTCCGTATATTAGGTAAAAGAAAGTAAAAATTGAATTGATGATGATGTCAATAAATTAAAACTTCCTTTGACATTTCTGTGACCATTTTATGAAGTAAAATAAAAAATTGCCTTTAGAACGTGTTATTCGTTTAGAAATACTATAATTTTTGGCAATGAGATGGCTCAGAGATAACTTTTCAGTTAGTTAGATATCACTAAACTAAAGGGAAAACACGTTCCGTAGCTACTAGCTATGTTCTCTTTTCTATTTATGTAGAAGTAACCCACTTTCATTTTCATAATAGTCGTCACCTTTCTGTTTAATGTTTACACAGAGAAGGCAGAAAGAAGAACATTGTACAACACTTTTTTCTTTGGATGCTATGCTGTTATGAATTTTCTGTACGTGTTACAAAAGAATATAATGGCTATAAATCGAACTTTGATGAAATGCAATACTTTTCTCCAGATAAACATGTTAATTTACTTATTATCTGTTTTATATTTATCTAAAAAAGTATTTAGAAAGTAAAAGTTGTGGCAGAAATAGTGATTACAAATCTGTCTTATTAAACAATAATTATCAGATTTGGCATGCGGTTCCGTAATACGACGATGGATGCCATTGGATGCTATTCATAAATATTATCATTTTTAAGGAAATTAGATTAATAATTTTTAAATAAATTGAATTGTTGACCTATATTAATATCTTAATAGCATCATAAAAATATGCGTGATTCTATTACAAATACCACATTTTAATTTATTTTAGTAGCATTTAACTATGATTTGAGGTTTTTTTATTAAAATATTATATAGTAAATTACAATTTACTATCGTATTATATAATATTGATCCTAACACTTCTAATAATTTAAAGTAAATAATCATATATTATAGTTTTAAAAAGCTCGACATTTTATTCCAAAATAAAAAGGTATCCAAAAGAAAATCAATTTTTGGCTATTATTTTTGTTATAGAGTTTTATTTACATGTTTTAAATATTCTATAGCTATAATGTGCTACATTATGCGTTAGTAGCCAAACTGATCGTGATCGACATTTATTAAAGAAGTCTCGGGGTACGAAAAATGCATACCTAAATTACGGATAATAGAGTTCCGCAAATTGCGGACTCCTATCACAATTATTATTAGAGTACAACAATTGCGGACCTGTATTTTACACGTAGAAATCTGCAAATTCATAATTTACTTACATACATTGTTAAATAGATTCATTGGCGTTGCAAGAGGGAAGGTTAGAAGTAAGAATTCTATTGATATGTAAATTTAGTTTCTAGTTAATCAAATTAAAGAATTTGTAATATATTGTTGTTAACGAATTAAACACAAATACATATAAAACTTTCTATAATAAAAATTTAAACAAATAAAAGAAAATAACTTTTGGCATCCCAAGTAGGATTTCGAGTTGTAATTTGGTCACGCCATTGGCGCGACCAAATTACTATTCGAAATACTACTTGAGATAACTTATGAGTACAATTTTACTTAATATTGTCTAAAGTTATAATATGATAATAAAGAAATGAAACAATTTCAACGTAAATAAAAATAAGTACTTATCGGCAAGAAATACAGTACTTACTATTTCGCGTTTGCATGAAGTAATTTAGATACCCCAGAACATGTTTTATGTATGTACCGATATTAAATAAGTCACACATCAGTTATTTACAACCAGTGGCGGCTCGTGCAGTAGAAATTTAGGGGTTGCAATTTTTAGAGGTTCTAGTTATTATAATAAGTTACGTTTCTTGGAATTGGTTAAAAGTTATCAACTCTGAATATTTTCCAGAAACACATCTATTTTTGTACAAGAGTACTTATACTTATCTTATAATCATATAAACTAACGTTTCTTCTATTCTTCTCTCTTTGAGTATTAAGCCCTAAGCCACTGTTCTACAATATTTAAAAAAATATTGTTAAATAAATCTCTGCGCCAAAGTGATTAGTCAGAGGTTGGTTTTTAACAAAAAGGTTTTTGCCTATCCAAAAATGTCCCACACCTAAAAAATATTAATCTGAAAATGCAACAGTTGTTAAATATTTTAGATAATTAAAAGTTGTAATTTCGGAATACTCTTTGATTCCGTTCTCAAAACTAGAGTAAAGTTTCTTTGATAAAAGATTGTCTTTTTTAACAATGTCAAATATGACAGTTTTCTGCTTATATATTTCTATGGAAATATATAAACAGAAAACGTCAACTTTTAATTATCTAAAATATTTTGACATTGAAGTTTCATTTTCAGATTAATACTTTTTAGTTGTGAGACACTTTCGGATAGGCAAAAAACCTTTTATCAGAAACCAACATCTGATTAATCCTTTTGGCGCAGAGGTTTATTTAATTTAACAATTTTTTTTTAAATAAAAGTCAGTGGCTTAATACCCAAGGAAGGTGAGCAGAAACATTATAGGATGCAACAAATAAATCACTGTAGACAATATAATATAAAGTAACTTTCAAACTCACCAACATTAATTGTATCAGTTGTTGCTTAAACACATTAGTCACTTAGGCAATTTTTGGGAAATCAAAAAGATCTCCTGTAGCCGTAAATATATTTTACTACTGAATTATGATTTTTTAGAGGACAAATAAGGTTTAAAGCCATTCAAGGCAAGTAACATATTTTATTAAAAAAATGCATCGTGAAATTCTACATTAAATATTTTGACTTATGGTCTTTTAGCAAAAAACAAGTAAATTAAAGTTTAATCTCAAATAAAAAATCGGAAAAACATTTCTTCGGTAATTCTTATTTGTATCTTTCGAGGCGCGTTTTTTTCGTTTTTTTTTTTGCGTCTCCTCTGAATGTCGCTAAAACATTCTGTCAGTGACTTAGGGTATTTAAGCACTACAATGCTTATGGTAGACTCGAGTTCGACTGTATGGAATATGCTGCCGCACGAATTGATGAAAAATGACCTATTTGACAAATCACATCACAACCACAAGTCCACGTATGTTAATAAATATCTGATTAAAGGTTCGTTTTTTACTGGAAACGGATTGTTATATGTTTAAATTCGGAGTTGGTATTCCTAGTAGTCTTTTTATTTAAATTTTGTCGGTGGAAAATCGACTATCTACAGAATGGCTCCGCTATTAAACTTTGCCCTGAATTCATTTTAACAATAATAAAAATGCCATTCATACGCGTATACGTACAAAAAAGTGGGCTGGCTAAAGCCCTCAGCCCTGAAGATACTACTAAGCTACTACGATTGCACTTGATTTGCAACTCTTTATGTAATAGACTTATAGAGAATGGAGAGGCTGGCTGAAAACTCATTAATGCGCAGGACTGCAATGGAACAAATTGATTTGCCGGCCATCTGCAAACCAGCGTCGCTGTCTAACGTAAATAGGAGTGGTAGCGACGGCTTCGAAAGTGATCAGTGTTTTTTATAAATTATATATTATGAATTATAATCCACTAAATCGAATATATTGCGTTGGTTATTATGACGAAAAATTAAATATCTTTTTTCGTTGCCGTTTTCGGGGGTTGCGTAAACCTGCAACACAGCGCAAGCCGCTACTGTTTATAATCATGATACTAATAATAGTAGGTATCATGATTTACGATTATTAGAGACCGCAATTCAGATAATCATTTCGCGTATATCAGGGGCGAAATTAGCTCGTGTGCGACCACATTATGTGCAAAAATGATATAATACAAAAAAAGACAATATCTTACCTGTACTTTATACTTATGTCTGGTGATGTCCAAAATTATATGAACGCTGAACATTTAGCAAAAAACACTATTTATAACAATTATTTTGTGGTACTAGAATAAAAGTATATTATTAATAACTATTCTAAATGATCTGAAGTTAGATTCCGGCGTCTGTCATTAAAAATCAATTTGTAGACTGAAAACGACCGTTCCATGTCTACATACGTACCTGAAGCGTATTTAAAATACTGGAAGTTTCTCAAAGAAGTCATATTTACATTAGAATCAGAAAAGTCCATATCTTTTCCTGTAAAAAAGGTCCACTATATAGTACATGACACATAGTATTAAATCCATTCAAAACTATTTGAAATGTTTGTTTCACATGTTCTGCAAACTCACTATATCACAATATTCACAATACTGTGTAATAAAAGATTTGTAAACTCCCGTATTTCACTTTCGATAAAGCAATAATCACCCATATGCGTCGCGAATATCCCGATAGTACATATGTAGGTACCTACACACACGGAAATCGAAATGCAATTGATCCAAGACCATCCACTTATTTTATTATTCCTATAAACATGGTGTAATGAGCATTGCACGCAGAAAATACTTTCAAGCAGTGCACGCCATTGAATCCGCATTCTTTTCTTTAAACTTTTTTAAAAGAACACAAAAAAACACATTTTTAATTTTTTTTTTAAAAAAAAATAAAAAAAACCAAAAAAAAAAAAAAAAAAAAAAATTTTTTTTTTTTTAAAAAAAAAAAAAAAAAAAAAAAAATAAAAAAAAAATCCCCCAAACCAAAAATTTTTTTTTAAAAAAAAAAAATTAAAAAAAACAAAAAAAAATAAAAAAAATTTTTTTAAAAACCTACCCTTTCACGCCATTAAATCCCCATTCCTTTACTCTACAGATTTACGAAAATACTATAGTGAATAGAATACAGATACGAAATTTGCGTACCTCCAGACATTTCCTTTATTAGATAGAAAACATAATATGTACAATAAAATCAATTATTATAATTACAAGCAAAGATTATACTACTGGTCTTTGCCACAAGTGATCACAGAAATAGTAAAAATTTGATACCTACAAACAAACCAAAAAAAGGTAAACGTATTTTGACACAGTCAACAATAATAGTAAATTTCATTTTGATTTAATATGATTTATTAATTTTTTTCTTAAGGCGGTGTTTTTATCACGTGATCAACACAAATCTGTCAATCGCTGTTAAACTTTTTTTGATTGTTGATAACTAAAAATGAAAACAATTATTTCATTATAAATAAAATGCATATTTAGTAGGTGAAATTACAATCAGAACTGCTGTCTACTTTTTTATTTGTAAGAAAAGTAACTTTCGTTAAGTCACTAAATTAAAAACACTCAATTCGTATTTCTGTTTCAAAGAAATAAAAAAAAAGACATCAGTTTTGCCTATAATTTCACCTTCTAAATCTGCATACGTTTTAAAATGAAATAATAGTTTTTATTTTTTGATTATTATAAAAAAAACTAGTTTATGAGTAATTAAAAGATTTATGTTGGTCACCTGATGAAAACACCACCTTAAAAGTTAATAGAATAGTTTTATTAAAACAATCAGGCAGGTAAGCTTATTAAATTCATTTGGGTCTTTGAAAAATAAGGAATTCATAGAGAATTTGTATATTGCATTCGAGCTACGATAAAATGATTGTTGTTTCTGATATTATAGTCATAAATTTCGTTTCAAACGGTAATGAAATTGTTAAAATAAGCTGCTAATATGTGTTTTTTAAGTTTATGAATAAAAATATAGCCATGTAATTGTCTACTTCAAACTGGAAGCCAATTCAAAATAATTAACAAAATTTATTGGTGAGTACAATACAATTGCAATTTCTGTAATATTTTTATCAAATAAATATAACAGTGTAGAACAATAACAAAAATGGAATTGGACAATATTGTTATCAAGTGTTACCTATTTAAAAGAAACTTTCAACTCTTAAAGAGAACCGCTTTTAATAAGAAGTTGAAATATTTCATAATTAATGTTGCATACTCTATATTATTTATTATCACGTTGAAAAATTTTATGTTTTTTAGACAGGGTACTCAACAATTACAAAAACTTCTAAAAGTTGGCCTTGTCTTTAATTTTTGAACAAAATGTTAAATAAAAAAGTTGTTTAAAATGTTATATTCAAACAAAATCAAAAATGTCGGTTGAACACTATTATTTTTGTAAATTACGAGTTACAACGCATGTTTTGCAAACATATCATCCTATACGGTACCATTTCAATGTAAGATGTTACATAAATTTAGAATTATTAATCTGATATTTATTCGCATAGTTCAAATGTAATAATGAACTAAATAGAAAATATAGCAAAAACTGATTAACGGTATTTTCCTAAAAATTCTCTTATTTTACAAACATTATAATATTCAATTAGAATTTTGGAATTTGACTGGCTAAAAAAATTTGAAACAACTTTTTTATTTAACATTTTGTTCCAAAATTAAAAATAAGGCCATTTACTCTTAAGCAAATTTCAAGTTTTTGTCATTTTTTAGCACCCTTTATAAAAAACATAAAGTGAATCGTATTTATTAGAAAAGCAAAAATTTTTATGTAGAATAACGTTTTCTCGAAAAATTGAATATTTTTACAATTTCATCTCTTATAAACTCCAATCGCGGACATACTGTATATGTATATAAAATAATATTACATACAATCATTAAGTTTAACACCTCTTTATTATTTATAGACATAAAATACTGTTGTACATTTTCCCAATGTACGTAAGTCTTTCTACGATCAGAAACCAAAAAATTATATAAATTTTAATGTAAAATTTTGGAATGTTAATTTTGATAGTGTTTTCTTCAAAATGTCTCTTTTTGGGATAATGTTTTTTGTTTAGTCCACAAAAAAAATAAAATGCAAAGTACTTTTTAAATAACTTTTTATGAAACAAATCCTAATTTATATGCAGATAAAGAGATTCTACCATAAAATATTTCATTTTGGATAAATTCCTATTCCTGCTTGCTGAAATCCTTTATCGCTTTATTGCATCGCTCAGAGTATAGGCATCTAGTCCAATATTGATTGTAAAGGACACTTCATTATTAAATTTCATAAAAATTAAGTTATGCCAAGCTATTAAAGTATATCTAAATGGCAGCCTCGCGTCGGGTGCCTAGGTTGGTGTTTCCCAAGGAGTCGCCTCCGAGGTATTGCGGTACTGTACTAATAAACAGAAATAAATGACACAAATTTATATAACGACCATAAAATTTTGTTTTTATAAACTTACATTTTTATATTTTATTATTTATAGAAACAAAAAACCATCAAATTGAACAAATTGCCATTATTCATTTATCTGTTTAGGCGTAACGAAGCTGTATGCAGCTCTGCAACACTCAATAGCCACCGCTAGCAAATAGGAGAACCAATTTACATTTCTTGCAACGAAAAACAGAGCGCGTAATCCTCTAGATAAAAGGCGAATAACAGGAAATTATTATCAAAATATATCGGAATCTAAATACAATTATTGAGAGGAATTTACGAGGTTAGTTGTAAGGACTGTAATCAATGTATTGGGCGAAAAGAACTATCAATTCAAACTAGGCTTAAAGAACATATGGCTTATTTGCAAGAACTGATGTCTAGTCATGCCCAACATACGTTTGAGAACAATCAGAATATATTAAATATTAGATATTAGATATTAATTATAAATCTATCAAATAATAGACAGCTAGATTTACTGATGACATCACGCTGACGTCACCACGACTAGTTAATCTCGGTTTGACGAATCGAGACAAGGGTTTAGGTAATAAACAGATAGCGATGATAATATAAGTTTTAACCATCTCCAGGTGGTGCTAACTTGGTTGGCGAATTGCGCGTCGATTATTTTATTATTTGTGGAAACTACTTCAATCTTGCTATTTTTGATGTGTCAAAATAATTAAGTAGTATTTTTGTTCCTATTTAACTTCGCTTTGCCCGATGTTATTTATCAAACCTGGCTCAAAAATTCATAACTCATTTATGGCCGCATGGTATAAAATAATTGTCTAAAACATAAGTTTGGGTAGATCAGCGAACCTATTAACGTATTGACTTCCTCAAATTAAGATAATAACTAATAAGGTAGTATAGAGGTTACACTAACGGTAACATTTTTGTTCTAATACATCAAACATTTGAGTTGTTTGCCTACAAATTTTTAAATTAAAATAACGTCAATAAAATGACTGTTCAGTGTGAATTTACAATGCATTCTATAGCAAAGGTTAACTATACGATTATTGCAAAAATATTCTAAAAATTATTTGAAATATGCATAAATATCTACACTAATCAAATTATATATTTAAATTACAAAAAATATGTTAATATCAAGAAAATTAATAGGTTGATAGGATTATAAAGGTCTGTAATATGGATCAATTAAGCAGAAACTGCAATAAAATATATAGTAACAGAAGTTATAAGAATTGGCGTCATGCACAGTCAGTAGTAAGTAACCCAAACCCGTTACTAAAACTTTTTTATCTGTGGAATGAATATAACTTCCGATATGTAATCCTAATTAGTGTATAAAATGGATTTTTATTTTAATAACCTATTTTAACTACCTAAAAGCATTAAAATACGCCATAAAATAATGATAATTTAAGAAATATTTAAAAAGTTAAAATTAAATGATATGATGTATCATCTACTAATACATAAACTGATAACAAAAAGTTAAAATGATTTAAAAATTATATGGAATAAAAAAAAACAATCAAGTCTATAAGTAAAAGAAACTGGTGAGTATGAGTGGAAATTTAGTGAAAATTGTGAAACGTGTAAGTGAAAATATGATTGCCTCCTTTCCGAACTGTGGAAAATCGAAAAAAAAAAAGAATTAAGGAAACCTCCAAAATCCAGCTAAGTGACGGATTATGAACATAGACCGTATGATGGTATAAATAGAAGTTACAGAAACGAGATAGAGAAACTGGACCAACAGCAAACAAAGTATTTAAGAAGGGTCAGAATAAATATACGACATAGAAAGCAAAGACGACAATTATCCCAGTCCCCAGAGAAAAAATAACGGCAAAAGCTGGGATAAAATAATCCTTATGTGAAATTTTGCGTAGAAGTAGGTTTATGGTAGTAGAAAAGTATCAAAAAAAAGTTCTCTTTGCGACATAAAACAAAATGGCGTCAAACTCCCAAAAAAATTTTTTTTTTAAATAACTTAAAACACGGAAAATGCAAAGAAATCGTAGAGGTTAAAATTAAAGAGCACAAAATTCTACATAAAAAATGTCCTTACAAAAAATTTCGTGCATGCAACTGTTTTCGCGTAAGAAAAAAGGATTAAAAAATTGAATGTTTAAGGTTAGCTCTTGGGCATCAGTTGAAGGGCCAGTAATCTGCTGAGATTGCTGACAATACACATTGATGATCCTTTAAGTATTTTGAGTCGCTGAAATCAAATCCGTAGGTTATTTTGCCCAATATATGACTAGTTTTTAGTGTTTAACCATTTTTTGCACATTTTTAACTAATTTTGCTAAAAACATGCAATTCACTGTTCATCGACACGTATTTAGTGGAAAATTAAATAAATAAATCGTAAGTACTTATTTAAATTATATTCTTTACAATAAATAGAGTAGAAAAGTTTAAAAAATAAAACATCAGAATCTGTAAAAAATGTATTTAAGAAAATATATAAAATACGAGTTCAACGTTAATTTATTGTGGATAATGTTCATACACATTTTCGATTCCTAGAGTTTCTTCCTCTTCATCCTTCTAACAACTGCTCCGGTCGTTCGTCGTCATTAAGTTAATGAGGGTGGGTTATCCTCTGTGATCTGGTACTACACTATCACCACCCCCGGATCGATCACGCCCCGGAGACCTTTTTGTTAATTTAGAATAAATGTATATGGATATGTCAAAAGAAAGGAGAAAAAAAGGGCAGGTTTGCCCGCTGCCTCACCTACGTCGTTAACCAAGTCACCTTTACAGGAAATTTTGTTTAGTTACAAAAATGACTGACCAATTTCCACCCCCTTTGTATTCGGTAGCTACTGAATTTTTTTTCTCTCACCAGTCTCTTCGTAACATGAGTTACGTTAGTTAAATTCCAGGGAAAAAATGAATGATAGAAGGTCAATAAAACCCCAAACTTAGGGAACAAAGACACGTATATTACTGGTTCAACGTTATGAACAGGTTCCGTCAAAAAATATTAATACTTAAGTTACCAAAACAAATGAAATAAGGTTATAGTGGATAATCTATATAAACAAATCAAACTTCCCTCGCCTAAATTACATGCATAGTTAAAATATACTTTCTTACTTATAATGACACATTACTATCGCAAAATCTCATTATGCCAAACCAAATTACTAATTTTTCAAAACTAAAGTTTTCTTTGGACCTTCCTAATAGTTACCCTTTCGTAAATATTTTTTCTTTCCTTTTTTATTATTTTTTTTTAATCAAACCAGTAAGTCATGCAAGCAACCTCGCACCAGTGCCTCTTGCAAATATTTGTTAACTCATATGCAAATATAAATCTCCCTTGCTCAAAAAGCACCTAAACATGTATGTTTCACTTTAACTTATGTGCCCACTCTTAGATAATTATAAGGGTTAGTCTTGTTCAGTAAGCCAACAAATCATAGCCACTTACCTAAATCCTCCTCTGTAAGAGAGAAAATAATTCCAATGTACCTTCGAACTCTGCTTGCCCCTAGAATCCTTTTTGCACCCAACACACAAATAATACACTATTTATTTTACCATAATTTTTATCCTTCCAAAAAAAAATTGTGTACAATTATGAGAATAGAAATCACCCTTAACTTCCTTTTGTTTTTTTTTCCAAAACATTAACACCGGACACCCACTACTCGTGGTTCTGTCTTCCAATTTTTTTTCCACCTGACATCTTTTCGCGAAGAAGTACCGGACCTCCCTCCTGTGCGATACCCAGGAGACTCCCCGTCTCCCGACTCCCGATATCTATATCTCCCCCGAATTCCCCGCATTTTTTTAAATCATCCTATCACAACGCCGTACTTCTTTTCCTTCCTAGTATAATTTCTAGATGGCATTAGGAGTCCTACTTACAAACAAATTAATTAGGTTTTTAAGATTGCCAAATAGTGAATAGAAGTTATGGACGGATCTAAACTACCTACAAAGAACCGAGATGTTGAATCGTTCAATTGACAAAGATAACCTAATGTTATAAATACTATATCTTTGTAGTTGGATTTGCTATTATTATAATCTCATTTTCATTTGTTATTTTTTCGTCAAATTAAAGTTTGTTAAATTTTTAAATTCGCTTTTTTAAAAAGACAAACCGCTCGGCGGCGATAATAACTTCTATAATAACTCCGATAATAATGCCTATCTCCGTCCTCATTTAAGGTCGGAATTATCCAAAATGTGGCACCCGCGTTTTATCTTATTAAATCCGCATACATCCACAACTTTTGTGGAGAACATTTAGAGAAGCCTTTCCCATCGACTTTTTGTTATCTATCTAGGGCATTAAGGTGTTCTTCATTCATAATGTTTCTTAAAAATGTTTTTATTTTTTTTAAGAGTTGAAAAACATCTTTCTGATTCAGTAGTAGACATCGGAGTTGTCACAATATTTGTTAGTAACTTGACCGTTTCGCTGAACGATTCATTTAAATCATTTTCAGAAAGCCAAGAAAGCATGTTTAGGCCACCTACAATATTTTTAACATCCACTCTTGAATAAATGACTTCCAATTCAGTCCTTAATTTGTCTTGTAACATTGGATAAGATTCAACACTGATTTGAAAGTCGACGTCGGAAATCCACACGTCAACATCAGCATAGTTCATCGAGCAGTCAAAGCGAGCAGACCAACCTAGAGTGGAGAGCAAAAGCGAACAGTGCGTGAGTGAACAGTGAAAGATAACCGAAGTAAAGCAACGGTCGGCGCAGTCAGAGCTAATGAAAGTTAAGCAACGGTTGGCGCGGTCGGGCTAACTAAGATTAAGCCAGCTGCTCTTTTCAGAGTAAAAGCTAAATAAGAAAAGAGAATTGTTCTTTTTTAGAACAACCCAAATTTAAGAAAAGAATTTTGTTCTTATCAGAACAAAAAAGGTGTACTCACCTGAGTAACTAATAATAGATAACAATTTCTTCAATTTATAGGAAAGGCAAGGAGGACAGAACGAGCAATCTGGAAAGGCTTTCTGTGGAGGACAGAATGGCTAGTGACAGCAGATCAACGGCTTCCACGGACACCGACTCGGAGGTCAGTGCGATAAGCCAGCCCAAGTAAAGAAACGGACGCGAAACGAGAATACAAGCCCTAAGGGAAGAAGTCAGGAGGACCCAGGAGGAGAAAAACAAACTCCAGTGTCAACTGGATACCATCCTCTCTGATTTCCATGCGTTCCGACTGGAAGCAGCGAGGAACCGCGAGGAGGCAGCGGAACAAATTAAAAGTTTGTTAGCCGCCATCGAGAAGCTAAGCGCGAATTCGAAGAAGGAAAGGGATTCCCAGACAGTGCAGGTACCAATGGAGGCGGACAGCGAACCTCCAAGGATAGCGCCCGCCCAGAAGAGGAAAAAGAACGAGGACAGCCAAGAATCTGCGGAAAAAAGGCACGACGCAAGGAGCCAGAAAAGAATCGGAGAGCGCCGCAGCGGTAGCCCCTGTCAGAAGGGGGCCGAAACCAAGTGCCACTGAAGAAACCGCCAGCCAGAAGCCAGCGGCAGAGACGGAGGAGACGCCAGCGTCAACGCCGGCGTCAAAACCATCGAAGATACCACCAGTCATCCTTCGCAGCAAAGGATAAATGGAGCCACGTTAGCTTGCGGCTAAAGAAAGCCTGAATTAACTACGCCAAGGCCAAGCTATTCGGAGACGGAATAGCCTTCGAGCCCTGCACAGCTGACGACTACAGGAAGCTGACCAGGCTCCTAGCCTCGGAAAAGCACGAGTACCACACGTACTCGCTTCCCGAAGAGCGGTAGCTCAGAGTAGTCCTACGTGGGATCCCCATGGGCGTGGAAAACACCGACATCTAAAGGGATCTGGTGGAGCAAGGATTCGCGCCGTCATCAGTCCAAAGGATGACCAGCAGGCGGACCAAAGCCCAGATGCCTTTGGTACTAGTGCAAGTACCAAAAGAACAGGAGGAAGCTCTGAAGGTATCAAGATGCTGTTCACTGGTGGTACGAGTTGAGAGGCAGAAGATCCAGTAGGTGGCAACGCAGTGCCACAGATGTCAGAAGTTTGGACACGCACAAGCCAAGTGCACCGCGCAAGCCAAGTGCGTAAAGTGCAGAGGATCCCACCACTCTGGGAACTGCACCAAGAAGAGGAACATGCCGGCGAAGTGCGCAAACTGTGGAGGAGCGCACCCCGCCAGTCACAGAGGATGCCCGAAGTTCCCCAGGAATCCGGCCGCCCCCTCCCAGAAGCAAGCGCCAAGGACGCAGCAGCCAGAGGCTAGGCCAGCATCCAATGGCACAACTCCAGGGAGGAGCTTCGCAGACGCCGCGAAGCAAAGGAGAGCCGCCGCACCGTAGGTGCAGAAAACGGCTCCCGCTGCACTGAACGCCAGCAACCTCGCAGCAGCGCTGGCACAGATGCAGCAGATGTTCACAGCGATGAGCGCCTTCTTCGCCCAAATGCCAAACCTAGTAAACTAAAATGTTTATTAGGAGGGTGAAGCCGAAGTCCCTGCAGATAGCCTCATGGAACATCAATGGCCTGCGTGGCAACAAGTATGAACTAGAAGAGGTGCTAGCGAGATACGACATTAACGTCATGGCACTGCAAGAGACGAAGCTCACAGCTGAAACATCGGTTCCTAGGCTACGAAGTCTATAGGCAAGACAGAGCAGGCAATGGAGGAGGAGTAGCCCTGCTCGTCAAGAAGAATATAAACCACCACCCCATAGTGACGCCAGAGCTGGAAGAAGGCCTGGAAGTGACTGCCGTGGAAGTGCTAACCCACGAACACGGTAGACTCAAAATAGCTTCAGGATACCAACCGCCAAGAAGACCGATAGTGGAAGGCGACCTAGCAACACTCTTTCAAAGGGAGCAGGCTGTTGCCATCAGAGACTTCAACGCCAAGTCGCCAGAGTGGAACAGCAGACTCTCGAACACCAGGGGCAGGGGGCAGTGCGCTGCTGAGATACCTAGGCACACGTGACGATATCCTGCAATAGGACCTGAAGAACTGACGCACTATGGGGGCACAGGCAGACCTGACGTGCTGGACATTGCCATGTTGCAAAACATGAGGATGGGCTTCACGCTTCGAACCATGGATGAGGGCTCCTCGGACCACAACCCAATACTCCTCCAACTGGGAGACAAGGTGGACGAGGAGAGACATTTATCAAAAGGATGGACTGGGAGCAGTTTCGAGCAGAAATGCAAAGGAACATGCCCCCCATCCCTAGAATCGAGAGCGAGGACGAGATTGAAGCAACCCTTCAAGCCAGCACGACAGAGACGACGGTACGACGAGTTGCAGCACCGGCAGGCAAGCTGCCAGAACAGACGAAGCAACTAATAAGGAACCGTCGAAGTGCCAAAAGACTAACGCAGAGGATCGAACTCCGAGAGGATAAGCGGGAATACAACCAACTATCCCGAAGAGTCAAGACGGTCCTCGAAGCGCACCGTCAGGAGAGATGGCAAACCCATCTGGAGTCGCTCAATCCAGAGGACAGGAGCCTATGGAACACCCAGAAGGCCCTGAGAACCTCCAGGAAACCAATGCCACCGACCCACGGAGCAAACGGAGTAATCTACACCAGGCAGCAAAAGGCCGAGGCATTCGCTGACAGCCTAGAGCTGCAGTGTAGAGAAAACCAGCTCCCAGACGTGGACGAGGAATGGACGTACGCTGTTGAGAGACGAGTTCGAAGACTGGCGCGCGCGTCACACGATGAACAATTCAGACCAGCGACCCCGGAGGAGGTCAAAGGGATCCTGAGACGTCTCAAAAACAGGAAGGCACCCGGAAGCGACGGTATCGGAAACCTGGCACTGAAAAGCTGCCACACAAGGGAGTCGCGGCGTTGGTCAACATAATCAACGCAATCCTGGGGTTCCGATACTTCCCAGACAGATGGAAGAGAGCGGATGTCATCCTAATTCTCAAACCAGGCAAGAATCCGATCCATCCCTCTAGTTACAGGCCCATCAGCTTACTGCCGGCAATGAGCAAAGTAGCCGAAAGGATAATCTTGGCCAGACTGCAAGAGTACTCCGAAGAACTGCAAGTCATTCAGGACGAGCAGTTCGCTTACAAGAAAGGACACTCGACCGAGCTGCAAATACTCCGCCTGGTGGAATATGCAGTGGATGGATTCAACAGGAACCAGTCCACGGGAGCGATCCTACTAGACGTCGCAAAGGCATTCGACAGGGTCTGGCATGTCGGACTCCTAGCCAAACTGTTAGATACAGGATACCCGGCAGCAGTCGTCAATCTGACCAAGTATACCTACGGGGAAGGCAACTTCGCGCGTAGGTAGACGGGGAGCTATCGACCTACAGACCCATGAAAGCAGGAGTACCGCAGATAAAGGTAAATTAAGAAAAAATATAAAATTGAGATCTTCTAGAGTTGTTCTTAAACCGTAAGCCTCTTTGCAAGTAACAGATTTATTACATTTTTCCTCCAATTCCTCGAAACATTCGATTAACATTTCTCTGTTCTGAGAAATGACGTTTACTATACGGATGTTATAATTCCAACATGTAGGGGCAACTCTAGGCAATTTTCGACTTACAATTTCTTCTAATACATCATATCTGTGAATATAACTTGAAAAAAAAAACTAAGAAATGCGGATAAATTAAAAAAAAAAATTTTCATTTTGGCAGACTGGTTGTTTTCTGCATAATTAAATTTAATTGATGCGCATAACAATGCACAAAATGAGCGTGTTTATAATTTAATTTTATTTTTGATTGAACTTCACCGATAGCACCATTCATAACATTTGCACCGTAGCGTCGTAAGTTTGAGCAATTAGTTTAGACGGCAAGTTTGAAATTAATATTTCTAACTCATGTTCTATATACTGTGTTAAACCTTCAGCTGACTTATCCTCACTCTTAGGAAACTCCAAAATCTCTCATAAATATTTCTATTGTGGTAATATCTTACTATCATAACCATTTGACACTGGTTTGAAATATCAGTTGTGTCATCACTCTGAATTGCTAAAAATTCACTTTCATTAATTTGCTCTTTAATTTCTTGACGACATACTGCAAGCATAATTTCCAATATTTCATTTTGCACAGTTTTAGATCTATCTTTGAAAACCATCGCCTTGTCTAAATGTTCTTCCAAAATTATATCCAATTCTGATGAAAAATCGATTAATTCTAGCAAAATCCCACAGTTTTGAGAACATTCTTTTTTCATCGTGCCATCTTAATGCTGGTTCCAACTTTCCAACAAACCTTGATACAATTAATAATTTTCTTTAAAATATACCTATTTTTAGTCACCTGCTCGTTGTGTTTTATAATATTTTGTCTATAAACTGAATCTAACTGAACTGCAATATTTACCGAGCCTAACAAAGCCAAATCCGTACTGCATTTTATATGATATGCAGAAATTTTATGCTTTTTTATTTTCTGATTTAAATGTTTTAGATCTTTAAATCCTGTTATCGACCATATCTTGTCCATTCCTACAGAATCAGAATAAAATAGAACACATGGAAAACAAAACTTAGCATTTACCTTATCACATCCACAAATCCACTGACATTTTTTGTAAATTTTCTTAGAAAAATGCCTCATGAAAGTACGTGTCTCTACCTTGTCTGGTTCGTTGAGACTCAATTCTGGTGTTGGCCGTTCGAGTTTCTTGATTTTTACTTTTTCTGCTAATGCAGTTTTAAAATTCACTTTCAGAATATTATTTATACTATTCTCAGTCATTTTGACATCAACCAACTTAAAATAATACAAAAACACTCAAAACAGTGAAACCACAAATAAATATCGGGAGCGAAACGATAGGCATTACCACACTACATAAACATTAAAAGCATACTGCGGCTCTGATAACTTGAGCTTTCTGTCGCGTTGTTGAAATCGTTCTCTGCGATTGGCAATTTCCGCACTCGGTTCGTTTCCTCATATATTTCCTTATGCAAGGAATGGCTCATATGAGCTGAGCCTGAGCACCCCATACTCTCTGGTTAGAGTTATAAGTTGACGGGTTATACGAATTTATTGTACACATGGCCGTCACAAACGGGTAATAACTATGTTAAAAATGATATTAAATATAAAAAAAAAACTGAAAAAAAAATATGCATTTAATTACTGCTACATTTTCCTAAAAGTAACTTGGGAGGCTCGAGCTCCTGAGCCTTTATGGAGCTGCCGCCATTGGAATACGATTAATTAGGGCACCACTAATATATACTAAGCGGTAACATTCTTTCACAAATAGCCGTTTATTTTGGTTTGCGGTTTTACTAAAATTTCCGTCAAGGTTTGTACCTGCTCATTTTTGGTCTCGACCGCTACACAAAATTTCATTATATACAATCGAAAGAACGAATATTTATCTTTCGGTCACCGTATCACGGCTTATAAACAAAATGAGCTGAACCGTGACCGTAGATCACAATTACAAAAAATGTGAGTATTAGAAATACATTTATAGAAAACTCCGATTTTAAGATAGATGCACTCTATTGCAAAGTCCTGTTGAACGCGAATTATAATGAAAATAAATATAGTTTAAAAAAACTAAAAAACACGCTTTTAAAGCACATCAAACTAAAAAGTGAAAAATAATTATTAATATAAACTGAAAACAATAATGAACGAAAAATACTAGTATTATTGTGAAAAAAGCGTGGGTTGCTCGATATACGAAATATATGGCACAAAGCGCCCCACGCTTTTTTCACAATAATACTAGTATTTTTCGTTCATTATTGTTTTCAGTTTATATTAATAATTGTTTTTCACTTTTTAGTTTGATGTGCTTTAAAAGCATGTTTTTTAGTTTTTTTAAACTATATTTATTTTTCACTTTTTAGTTTGATGTGCTATGAAAGCGTGTTTTGTAGTTTTTTTAAACTATATTTATATTGCTTATTGATGCTGATATTATAACATATTACGATCCAACAGATATTTCTGAAAAAAAAAATATTTTTTATTTCAGCCATGGGATTTGAACTCACGCCCGAGGAGTCCGTCGTTTCGCGTCGACTAAGACTTGCCCGCTCGACCAACGACCGAACTGAGAATCATTGAATATACTTACAATATTAAGCCTCTTGCTCTCACGCAGAGGATACTTGAGGAAAGGACTGGCGATCCTGATTAGGATAATGATATAAACTTATCAAATTATTGTATTGTTACCGGTTCTTCGTAAGTGTACAAAGTTTCAATTAAATCTGTCCGTTTAAAGTGGGTCAAAATCGAGTCGAAAGAGTCGGTTACAAACAAACAAGCAAACAAGCAAACAAACAAACATACAAGTGAAGCTAACTAATAAAAATAGTTTAAAAAAACTAAAAAAACGCTTTTAAAGCACATCAAATAAAAAGTGAAAAAATAATATTAATATAAACTGAAATAATAACGAAAAATCTAGTATTATTGTGAAAAAGCGGTCGCCCCTTACAAAAAATCTTAAAAAAATTTATTAAAAGCTCCCGCGGGGGAAAAAGTAAAAAGCGTGTTAAAAATGGATTTGCTAATTAAAAGTAGATACCCTTAGCTTTAATTTGCATTTTTTTTATGTGTCAGTATTAATTTTTCATCACTTGAGAGCATTTGGAATCAAAATTTTCTAAACTTATTACAAAAAATTACAAAACATGTAAAATCAACTCTGTCCAGTACATTTGCATATTTTTGACTACCATGATATCAAAAACTGACATAAAGATTCAAAAACCAAACGGACTAGTTACATTAACAAGTATATTTCAAGATATAGATTATTTAACGAAGTAGACTCAAAAAATGAAAAAAAAGTTTGATTTTATTTTTCAATGCAAAAAACATGTGCTACAGTTTATATGATAATGAAAGCAGTACTCCACCCCTTTAAAACAGTTTTATTTTCATTACGATTCGATCATTCCTTCAACAGTTATTGGAGTTTTTGAAACCCCACAACTTTAATTCTTTTTTTACGCGAAACCGGTTGCATGTTCGAAATTTTCTTTAAGGACATTTTTTATGTAGAATTTTGTGTTCTTTAATTTTCATCTCTGTCATTTTTCTATATTATGCGTGTTTTAAAAGTTATTTCCAATGGAACAATTTTTGGGAGTTTGATGTCATTTCGTTTTATGTTGCAACCACGGTAGCCTTGAAAACATTTTTTTTAATACTTTTCTACTAACAAAAAGCTAGTTCCTTGCAAAATTTCACATACGGATTATTTAATATCAGCTCAGAATCTCTTAGGGCTGATCTAAATGAACCAATATGTTAAACAATAAATTTCCATTATGCTTTGCCCCAAACTATCCTTACTTCCCATATCTGCTGTGGAAAGGGGAGGGGGCTCTCGTCAACAATAATCATAATTCTAACTTTCATCGTGCGTAAGATATCTAGGTACAAGCCGACACGGCGACTTATCCGCGAGCAGCGTATGACCACTGATACTTTGGCATACACACACATACATCCATGTAAGTTTACGGATGTAGTCCGATTTGCAAAAATTACAGTAACAAAACCTTATTTAAATTCCTTAACATTTACCAACTAACAAATAATATTAGTTTTAATTTACGCATTTAGCATAATTCAAAACTTACATAGTTGTCAGATTCTAATATTTTAAAAATAACTTAATGACTAGATGTCTTAAAAGAAACATCAATATTCTACTCTTAAATTTGTTTAGCATTATGTCTGGTCGTATCACCAGCAACAGCAACTACACGTAATATATAACGATCGTTTAGTATACATAAAAATGTTAAGACCTGTTTGCGGACTACAATGACAGATGACAGAGCTTGATGTATTTATGCATGATGCATATTCATAAAGAGTCTGTAGTAAACATTAAGGAACAGTTTTATGAGCATATTCGTAACGAACGCACGTTATAACGACTTCGGATTGCACGATTCTCTTATATCTATATCGAGCATAATATCGTTTTTAGGTACCACGGACGCTCGATACCAGCGCATGTTCTTTCGTTTAAAATAAATTTAAAATTTTTCTGCTTAATTTTTCTTGTCCTAAAATGACCTTTAAAATGTCATTACGCCCAGGTCCATATGTCGAAATCTAACCTATGGTTGTAGTTTGTTTCCCGCTGAATGAACCATTGTCATACCTAGATCTTTAAAAATCGCACCAATACCACCTCCACGGGTGAGACAAGTGCCGTATAGAAGAGATAAAAATGTCGGATTTTTTCTTCCATTTTGATAGGTCGAAAAATTTCGAGGTGTCTCTTTAAGTTTACGTTTCCTAATTATTATTTTATCAACTAAATTTACAGAATATCCATTACTCACAACTATATCCTTAATCAATGCCTTTTCTTCTTCAAACCTCACCTTATTATGGGAGAAGCTTAATAGGCGTGAAATAGAAAATTAAAACGCCATTTTGTACTGACAATGAAGAATTTTCTATAATCTCCGAATACTGTCCAGTACCACGGTATAATTGTTATGAATATGAACCACAAATGTATCGTCGATCCTAACTCAGAATTGTTTAAATATTTCTGAGCCTCGGAGATGGCTTTTGATACACCCAGATTGAACTGTAGAATAAAGGTTTTTATTCTTTGAAAATACTGATGATATTATCCAACCGCCGTCAGCCATATTTCCCAACGTGTTAAAATATTGTTACGTGTTTGCTATCCACACAAAACCTCTGCTCGTAGATTCGTTGATTGAAAGTCCAGGTAACACTTATTCACTACTTTATTTACTAATTAACAATTAATAACAATAGATTAATTACTGTCTTAACTATAATCACACTAGAACACTTATAAGTCTCTTTCTTATTACTTCTTTACTCGTTACGTTCAACTTAAGATTAAATCTCGGCCACCGTGCGTCTTATTTATACATCCATTTTCCCGGTCTGAGCACTCCAGAATATTCCCGGCCGTTCGTGTACAATTCCAGCCTAATCTAACCAGTCTGCAAGTCCAGTGGCGTAACACTGCCCCCTCCTTAAGCCTGAACGTCCCGATCAGGCAATTCATTATTCCCTGCCATACTTGGCTAGTCTCTCTATGTGCACCACCTTCATCTTGGATTTTGGACTTTGCTGAATCTATATACAACGTCGTTTAGTCTGGTGACCACAGTGTGGACCTTCCCAGGGCGGGTGAAGCTTCGGGACCTGCCTTTCTTTCGTTGTGGGTTATATAGCCAAACCAAATCTCCAGCCTGGAACCCTCCTGAATTCACCTTAAGATCATAACGAGCCTTCATGCAATCACTTGCTATGGCAATTCGGTCTCGTACCAGCTCATGAATGTTCCTTAGCGTTCACCAACTTCATCGGCGTAGTCATTTACGGAAAGTCGCTCCTCATCCGGTGTGCCAAACACCAAGTCACATGGCAGTCTAATCTCCGTCCAAACATCACGCAGCCGGTGTCTGTTTTGTTGTTTCATGAATGGAGGCCCTGTATGCCATAAGGAAAAGAGGTAAGTGACGGTCCCAATCTCTCTGATGTTTCTCAACCACTTTGGATAGGTGCTCCTCCATGGTTTTATTTTCTCTCCACATTCCGTCTGATTGTGGATGTAGGGCTGTTTTTCTTGTCTTATGAATTCCCAGTAGGCGACACATCTTCTGAAACACCCCTGATTCAAAGTTTCTTCCTTGATCCGAATGCAATTCTAGGGGCACGCCAAATCGACATACTAGATTATCTACCAGAGCTTGAGCGACAGTGGCTGCTTCTTGGTTGGGTATGGCATAAGCTTCAGGCCACTTACTGAAATAATCCATGGCAACTAAGATGTATTTGTTCCCATCATCTGTCACGGGGAATGGACCAGCTACGTCGATCGCAATTTGCTCAAGAGCCCCTAGTTATATTGTTTCATTTGGCCTTTACTTCTTGTCCGTGGCCCCTTACTTGCCGCACAAACTTCACATTTGCGGCACCAAGCTTCCACATCTTGGCGGCTGTTCACCCAGTAGAATCGTTCGCGTACTTTAGTGAGGTTTTGTTGATGCCAAAATGTCCGCCAGATGTTCCATTATGCACTTCCTGGAGTACTTTTGGTATGCGACACCTGGGAATTACCAATCTCAAAGTAATTTCCTTCCCGTCTGGACTTTTCCCAAGCTCTTTTCAACAGTCCATCCTCTACTCTAAGGGAATCCCATTGTGCCCACAAAGCCTTCAGCCCCACTGATTTATTTGAAATGTCCTTCCAATCGGGTCGGGTCCCTCCTTTCTTTCCATTTCAGAATAGGACCAGTCTCGTTATCGTTTAACTGCGCTTCCCTTAACGACTCTTTTGTCCAATAATCTGGAACATCAATCTTAACGGTCTTCATTATTTGTACATTTTGTTGTTCTTCCTTATGGTAGCAAGGATTGCAGTCTTTCTGATACGGTCTTTTGGAAAGGCCATCTGCTATATTCCGCGAAGTACCAGCTCGCCAGTTTTCCTGCGGCTTCTCCATTTGCGACCCTCTCCGGGATGCGCTGACGAAGTTACTCTGAATATGGCCCACTCTGCCACACTTATAACAGCGCATACGTCCTCCACTCTGTCTCCCACTACTTTGCTGTTGGGTTTGTCTCGGATCTTGAATGTTGAGCTCATGACAGTTCCTCTTAATATGGCCCACTTTGCCACACCTGTAACAACGGATGCCTCCATTCGGCCTCCCACTTCTTTGTTGTTTTTCTGTCTGCTGGGAGTTCGATTTTGTCAGTAGTTGGGTCATCATCTTGTATAGATCAAATATCAGGTTTTGTGTTGCGTTGTCTGGCTTGTCTTCCTCCACTCACAGCTCGTACTCTCTGATTTGGTTGTGTGGTATCCTCATAGGCAGCCTCAATCTCCAGGGCATGTACTAAAGCCTCACTACTAAGCTTATGCCTGGCCAGCTTAAGAATTCGCCTAACTTCCTGGTCCCTTACTCCATCAATAAATGTACCAACTGCTAACTGTTGTTGAAATTCCATTGGTGCATCAGGATAGGCTAGATGGGCTAATCTTTCTACCGCAGCTTCGAACTCCTGGAGGCTTTCTCCACCTCGTTGTCTGCGTGATTTGAGCTGAGCCTGATATACTTGGGCGAGATGTTGGTCGCCATATCTTAGTTCTAACGCTGCCTCCAAAATGCTAAGTTTTGTTGCTGTGCGGCAGGAATTGTTTGGAGCAGGTCTAATGCATGGCCCCTTAGTGCTAATACCAAGCGTTGCCTTTTCCTCATCGTTCCAGTTATTTGAACGAGCAGCTGCCTCAAACTGTCTCTTATAAGTTGACCATGAACTTTGACCGTCGAAGGAAGGTGGTTGTAACCTAGCACCAGACGATAGTACCAATTGGCCCTCCTCTCCCTTAATTTTTGCTTGAGCCGTGCTACTTCTCCTTCAACAATACTGACTTTTCCCTCAACTTGACCGACTTTTTCTTTAACTTCACTGACTTCATCCTGTACATCTTCCTTCAATTGTTCAGTGACCGAGAGCATGGCTTGATGCTGTCCCTCCATAAGTTGTCTTAATTCTTCCTGGCGTTCCTTTCTCTGCTCATCCTTTTCTTCCTGTCGTCTTATTTTCCAGGCCCTCGATCATTCTTATCAAGTCTTCTTTTTCTTCCTGTCGTCTTCTCTCTTGGTCTTCTTTTTCTTCCTGTCGTCTTCTCTCTTGTTCTTCTTTTTCTTCTTGTCGTCTTCTCTCTTGTTCTTCTTTGTCTTCTTGTCGTCTTCTTTCTTGATCTTCCATAATTTTTCTCTGTTCTTCTTTTTCTTCCTGCGTCTTCTCTCTTGTTCTTCTTTGTCTTCTTGTCGTCTTCTTTCTTGATCTTCCATAATCTTCCTTTGTTCTGCTTTTTCTTCCTTCTCTTCTCTCTTGTTCGTTCATCCGTTGTAACAATGCTGCAAGCATGTCCTGTGTTTGCTTCTCCGCCATACTTCTTGTTGTTGGCATTAACTCACGACACGTAAATCAATTTCAGAATAAAGTTTATTACACTATAAAGTCCGTAAAATGTTGATATCACGTCTATGAAATGTTCCAGAAAAATCTCGAAAAGCACTAGAAAGTCTTATTTAGAGTCTATCTTCTTTTGGTTGACAAAATTCACTTATCTCCACTGTTTCCAATGGATGTTCGAAATTTTCACGAAATATCACTAATAAGTCTTATTTTGAGTTTATAACACGTTTCCGTTAACACAGTCTACGTTCTGCTGTGGTTTCCAAATCGAATGTTCAAATTGTCACTAAAAGTCACTCATAGTCTTGTTTTTAAGTCTACAACACGTTCCCGTCGACACAATTCACGTATCTCCTGTAGTTTCCAAATAGAATGTTCTAGAATTTTCCCGAAATTGCACTAGTAGTCCTTTTTCTCAGTCTACAAACGTTATTACTTGCGGCACTCGCGTATTTGCAACTATTTCTAAATCGAAGTTCTAGAAACTTCTCGAAATCCCTTTAAGTACTATTCGTCCAGAAATAGTCCCCCAAAACGTCCGTGTTTAATTCTTCGGTTACCACTTATTTCTGAGAAGAACACTGTAGACCTTTTCGAAATTCCAGAAATTTCTCTTCCAATCCACTTCCGACACCAAATTGTTACGTGTTTGCTATCACACAAAACCTCTGCTGTAGATTCGTTGATTGAGTCAGGTAACACTTATTCACTACTTTATTTACTAATTAACAATTAATAACAATAGATTAATTACTGTCTTAACTATAATCACACTAGAACACTTATAGTCTCTTCTTTTACTTCTTTACTGTTAGTTCAACTTAAGATTAAAATCTCCCACCGTGCTCTTATTTATACTCCATTCTCCCGGTCTAGAGCACTCCAGAATATTCCCGGCCGTTCGTGTACAATTCCAGCCTAACTAACCGTCTGACAGTCCAGTGGCGTAACAATATCTTGCAGCGGAAGTGTAATGTTAGGACAAACTGAATGGAAACGTATAACATGTTTAGGATTTCATGAATATTTGTTTTGTATATCTATATTTGCACCAACTTCGGGATAATTTCGTAGAATTTCTTCGCCTACCAAATGAGGCATATTATAAACAGTGCATGTTACGTGTATTAAATATGGGTATATATTTTTCAGTAATTCTCCAGCTTTAACCTTAGATCGTGTTGCATCAGTGACTAACACCAATATTTGTGAAATACCAACGCCCATCATATCAAGCATTTTTGTAACTAGTTCTTGTACAGTTACTGCATTGACAGTTTGTACTCTTTTACTAGCAACTAAATATGGCCACGTAGTTCTACCAGGATTTAAAAAGTATGCTAAAACATTTGTCACATGATTTCCTTTTGCATCTGTTGTCTTGTCTGCTGTTGTCCATATTTTTTGATTTTGTAATACACCTTTAATTTTGTTTGTTATTATTTTATTAAGTTGTTCATACGATTTAATTTGCGAATCGCTGTTTGTCTTGTCGGTAAATCTCATACATATTTTGTCCAAAATAATCGGAACTTTTCTTTATTCAATATATTTAATAGAGTATTAGAGACAACACATAAATATAAAATAACATAGAAATATAGCATATGGAAATTCTTTTTTTCTTGCCATAGGTAGGTATTCTGTATATTTTAAATATATCTTCCATTAGGAAAATATATGTTGATACCAACTTTATACTGCATACACGAAACCGGAAGATGTTCTATTATAAGTCAAAATTTGTCTATATCTTACAAATATAATTTGAAAAGTGTAAAAGTTTCTGTGAACTCGACATCGTTGATTGCCGATTGAATATTTGTCAATCGCTTCAGCAGCTCATCATTCAAATTTCAAATACGTGATTCGAGGGATGAGATAAATGCGAATACTAGTGCACTTGAACGCATATTAAGATTGTTAAATTTAGTTGTTTACTGTCGGCAGCATTTTGGATTGTGCAGATCTGCAGAATGTAGATGGCTATTGGCTGATGCCATTCGGAGTTGGATTGTCTTGAGTACAGAACAGAATTGAGTTACGTTGAAATTTATAATTAAGAATTGTATATAAATAATAGCCAACTACCAGTCAAATCGATTATTTATGATTTTGAATTATGACTCGTTTTCGAATATCCGAATGTCTCCGAGCAAAGCCACCAATGTCGATTTCCCCACTTTTCGAGGTCTAACCATAATTCGAATGATCATTCGATTATTAAAGGTATTCGAATAGCCGTTATTTGATTATACCCTGCACTAGCACTAAGCATCAATTGACGCATTTAGCGATTAAAATCGTTGGAAGGTTGACTGGCAAAAGTTCGCTGAACCAGACGATTGACTATGCGCTAACTGGAAGCTGCTGATCAGCACAGTCAGCGAGCAACAAATTTTTACGCTGTTTCTAGCCATCACAGGTTGTGAAATGCTATGCGATGTATAAAACCTCAAAAATAATATGAATAACATTAATGGAATCGTCGACGATAATACAATTTATATTTTAAGTGAATATACAGTGGGTCAATAGTGCGTCCGACTTTGATATCTCGAGTTCTATGATAGCTAGAAACTTGATTTAAAAACATAAGTAAATTAGACAAAAAAGTCTGTAACCGGAAATTGTTTTCGAATATACAGGGTGAGCCAAGACGATTCTACAGGGTCAAGTCAATTTGACTCTTTGTGTTACATGATACCCATAAAAGCATCACACCAACAACAATCCAAAATTTGAAGGAAAGGATAATAAATGCTTTTAAAAGTATTACTCCAGCAATTTTATGAACAGTAGAAACCTCTTTCCAAAGTCTCATAGAAATGTGTGTAAATCAAAAGCAGCAACATGTGGGGCACTTTTTATAATATCTTCACTTGAATTACAAAAAATACATATTTTTAATTTTTATTGCTGAATGTTGCAGTTATTGTTCGATAAATTGAAAATGGTTACAAATAGTCATAGGAATGTACGTACAAAAAATGTTCGTTTTTCAATTCTACATCACATCGTCCAAAAATACACCATTTGAAAAAATTGAGAAAATTCAGTTCAAATAGTTGTGAATTTGAAAATTATTTTTGGCCACCCTGTATACTTTTAGGAAGTGAAAATGGCTGAGTGTCATCACACAGATGTCTCATAACTGGTACTAACATATTTTTTCTTAAAATTGATGGTTAGGATTGTATTGATATTTTTAATATACACGTGTAAATTGTATAATTTCAACAAAAAAAAATCATCACATCGAAGTGGTTGGAAGAGAGTCAATAATAATACATGAGTGGAAGGAGGCTACAAAGATGTTTTAAAAATGTTCTGATATAATCATCATTTAAAAAATTGTAGGAATTTGTAATATATTAGAAAATAATTTCCGGTTATAGACTTTTTCGTCTAGTTTATTTATGTTTTTAAATCAAATTTTTAGCTGTTATAGAACTCGACATATCGAAGTCGGACGCACTATTGTTTCACCCTGTATAATAAACAAATTTAACTAAAATTTTCCAACTACTTCCAAATGCAGGTTTGACATTTTATTTAAAATTCGGTATATTTACGTTGACAGTTCGTTTTCCATTTTCTTCCAGACCGTTCGGCGAAATTACAAACTAACAGTGATAATACTTAACTAAATGGGTTTAGCGCCAATTCACAGCAGTTGCATTCGCCAAACGTGCCCAATAATAATGTCTTAAGATATACGTAAATAAATAGTCAAAGATCTCTACGCCTTTGACTGTGGCCGCAGATGATTATCTCTAATCATGATGAATGTTAATTTAATAATGTATTATTAACAAATTTATTTACGGATACGTAAAGAAAAACAGGTAATTAATAAATTATCTTGAAAATTAAATTATCAGTCTACACTTTGATTATACGGATGCACAGTATTATGCAACTGCATTCTAGGATATTTAATCTGCACTTCTCATTGTGTAACATTGAAATGATTTACTACTTTTTTTACTATAAAATAGGGTAATTGGAATTTTATAGCATTTATTGAGTATTTATACATCATTTAGATGTTAATTTCTTATAATTTACGGTCAACCTATTAAATTTTAATAGTTGATGCATTGCAAAAACTATATTTACTATACAACTCGTCCTACTTAAAATGTACCACGACAGTATTTCAGTTGCTGATGTGATGTATACAAAATTTAGTGAATATGATTTTGTAGGTACAGTTGAAATCAGCAGCGTTGCCAATGTGTGAGTAAATGCTCACATTGTGATCGTTTGGAAGGTTGGGGAGGAAATGTGTGAGGAATGACCCAATTGTGAGGATTCTGTGAGAATTGGGTGAAGATTTCAGTATTATTAAATAAATAATGATATTTTATGAAATTCAACTGTACACGTTGATTCATTACACTTCACTACACATTGGCAATGCTGCGACAGTGGTAGTCACCGGGTCCCACGTCCCGCAGAGCGACATCTGTCAATAAGCAACTGGTACTAACACATGTTGATTAAGTATTTTTTATATTCAAGGACTAAACTATACATTTAACATTACTTATTTAGCTGGTTAGACTCTAAAGGTAGACACTGTAGACATTAAAAGTGATGGAGTTTGCTGAATGCAAGCATTTATTTTATAATAAATGCAACAAATTCTTTCGTGGTGTCTGCACTGCTTACACCGCCGTGTTGCAATGAAGAAGCAGTTATAATTATTATAATTAATGTAAATGGCCTCCGGTAGATGCCGCGTCCCGGCACTTGTTTATAAATAACTCATTATAGTTTAACATTTATTATAAATTTTGTTTTAAAAGAATTTTAAGAATATGATGGTCTAAATAATATCATTTTGAGGCTGTGAGGATTTTAAAGCTACTGTGAGGAAAATGTGAGTATTTTCAGTGAATTTGTGGAGTATTTTGGTTACTCGCATCTGGCAACACTGGAAATCAGTTGCTTTCAAATGACCTGCGGTCCATTTCTGGTGAACATTTGTCGTAATATCCTCGACGTGGCCTCATCAGAAAATGAATGCGTAGGCTGAGCTCAACTTTTTAATAAATACATAAAAAAATTGACAAAGGAGGATATTAGGATAAATGTCACAAGCAACAGGCCGCAGTTCGTTCGAAAACAACTGATTTCAAGTGTACATATGTACATAATATAACCTTTTACACAGATCAATAAAAACTAAGATGCATCGTATTATAAATTATGATTTTAGGATAATATTATTGATATTCGTTATTTCTCGAGTTGATAAAATCCCAAAAGAATTTTCAAACTCTAAGCGCAGACCAATTAGGTATTTTAAGTTGGGAAAATAAACAGCTTTTTGAAAAGTTTAGGATGATGGTCAAGTGTTTTTTTCTTATTTCGATGAGTATAACTTATTTTTGGATTCTAATTCTTACTTTTCTCGAAAACGATGAAACGGGAGTACCATTTATTAAGGTTATTACCTCTCATCAATATGGCATAGGCAAGACAGTACACCCATGATACAAATACACTGACATGCTATTTCCGTGACCGAATTTCGTTCACTTCAGCGCAAGACGTCAGCGACAATACATAATGTGGCACGAAATTTAAATTATTAAAATTGTCAGGTTGACATTGTTTTACTGTCAAGTAGTTATCGGTGCTATTAAGACAACTACTGTGTTTTTTAATTTTACAAGTGCCAAATTGTGATTTAGCTGGTTGTAGTAGTTGTAGAAATGATAATCGGATAACCAAAGGAACTGATATGAGGTATTTTCATTTTCCTAAAAACAAAGATCTTGTGAAACAGTGAATTGTGGCCTGTCGACGCAGTGAAAAAATAAATTTAAAACATGGTAAGTTATATAATACCTGATCATAACATTATGACAATAGACTAATTTTAGAACAATTTAATAATATTTCTGCTGTATCTTGCAAAATTAGTTAACAAAACAGATGAAAAATTTAATTAATTACACTATGAATAATAATATCAAATAACACTAACACTTAATTTGTCAGTAACTGTATAGGCGGAGCTTCACCAATCTTGACTAGGTGCCGCCAGCTTAAGCCGCCGGGTTTTGCAGAAAAATTTGTAAAGAAATATATGGGACAAAGCCGCCAAATGTCATGCCGGCGGCAAGCCTGCAGTTGCCGCCGTCCTGGTCCAGTTTGGTGAAGCCCAACCATATGATATTATTTACAGGTAGTTTGAATTTTACTTTTGAATAAGATCGATTAATAAAATAAAAATAGTATTCGAATATCCAACTCATGTTTCATATTTGGGGTAAATTTATAATCTTAAAAAAATTTTATTTGTTATTTTTTCTCTAGTTACAAATGAAGACAGTTCATCTCAACTTATTTTTAGGTTTTCATAATTTTTGCGTACCTTATATATTGGACATTAAATATCTCCATGCGATTCTCATTTTTTAAACAAGCAAAACTATTCATAATGATTAACTTTTTCCGAAAAGTTAAAAATAACGAAGTTTTCTATGTATTTACATAATATAATGTAATATAAAAGCTGTTATAGTATGTGACATTATAAGACCGTTATATAGGGTTTAACGAGCATGGAGGTTAAATGAGCGAGTGATAGCGAGCTCAGTTATCCATGCGAGCATGTTAAACCCTATAACAGTCGAATAATGTACGTTTCATGTTATTCTGAAGCTCTTTTCATCCAAAAGAGAGAGCATAAACTAATAAATTTTGTTAATTCTTGACGATTATTAGTATAGATGAAAATCTAGTTGCATTTTTGGAAAGCAACTGTGTTTTCATAGCAACGGGTAACAAGTCTTATTAATGTCAGTGAGGCAGCTGTGTTTTTATATGTAACGATATTTATTGGTGGTGATTGTTAAAATAATAGACGGATCGGTAAAAATCAAAATATATCGGTAAAAGTTTTTATCAGTCTAGCGTGTTATAAACATTTTTACCAATAAATGGTGATTGATTAAAACAGTATTTACGGTTAAGGTTAACAAAATATATTTTGATATTTGTACAATATACCTACTTGAAATAAAAATTTATCTATTAATTTGTGCATATTATTTAAAAGTATTATTAATAAGTGTAGAACATTTTAAAGCGATTGTAAAACTTAGGTCGTGTTTTGCTACTAATGTCATACTTGGATTGAAAGCCACGCCTCCATGCGTATGCAATATCAGTGCATCTTCGATCATAAACACTGATCGAAGATTTGCATCATGAGTGCAGTGAGTGCACCTACTAACAATATCAACAAAGCGAATCGAGCTCTAGATAATCTCATCAATACACTACAGCAACTTGAATCATTAAAAAACGAGTCTCCCTCTAATGGCAGCTGATTGTAATCAATTTTGTGTAGCCCGGAGTTGGCACCTGTATGAGTCGAACTTATAGAGGTAAAAATGAAATAAATTGTAAATAGTAAAAATTAATATTCCGATGTCTTTAATAGTCTATAAATAAAACTACAAACGTAGAGTATGCTCTATTCCTTGGCTTATACCCGCTAATGACAAGAAACAGAAGAGTAAGTAGACGAAACAAGAAATTAATATACTGAGGTTGGCCTTAACATACGCTCCGGCGTGGTGTAGTGCCATTTATTTTATATGTACATATTGACCATCCCCATGTTAAAAATGGCAATCAGTGAAAGACCACAACTAATAGATGGCACTGCCCAATTGTAGTACTGGACCACAACCAACAGAGAGCGAGATTGCTACCAAATGAAATTAGCCACTTTTTGCAGAAAACCGTCTTCAACCAAAAGATGCCAAAAGTATAACCTTGTGTTGTGCGCATCATTAGGGTAATTTTCGCGGCATACAGGTATATAGACAGTGAACGGTTACTATTAGTATCACCCTCACCATAACACTAACGACCGATTGCACCGCACCGTAAAGTTAAACTAGGCTTATATTTAAGTAGCGTTTAGACAGTGACTTTCACCATTTGATTGTCATTTAAACTGTCACAATCTAAGTTAGACTTAAATATAAGCCGAGTTTAACGATATGGTGCTATCGGCCATAACAAATATATGCATGCCAGTACTTACCCTGCTCTGGACCTGTGTATGTTGTGATTAATAAAATTGCTATCTTTCATTGCATATTGCCTTAACTTATTGGCAACAATGTCGCAAAATTACATTATTACTTTCTTATACCAAATATAAGGAAGTATAGTAATCGCGATTTTTTTCGACCTCGAGATTTTGATTGATATATACGTTTTGAACCCTCTTGAATACATTTTGACTATTTTCCGAATGATGTCTGTCAGTTCATTTGTGTATATGTGTGTATATGTGTATCCGCGATAATTGAAAAAATACTACTTCCCAAATTTGGCAATTAATATTTTCAACAACATTTTAGGTGACACATTAAATTTGGTGAATGTGGTTGGTACCACCAAAAGAACCGTAATGAATAAAAGAAGAAAAAAGGTAAAATTTCGGGAAAATTTTTTTAAAACAGTTTTATTGTATTTCTGGGCGAATCTCGACGATTTATAATGAAAAAAACATAACTTTATGGAAAAAATCTGTCTACTTGTCTGTAGTATCACGATAGTTTTTGAGATGAAGCTTTCAAATTTGGTACACTTGTTCTAAAGGCCAAAGACAATGATAAATTCGGTGATGAGCAAAATTGGCCAGCTCAAAGGAGGTCCACGGGACCCAAACTTTTTTGCCTTTACAAAAAAATATATTCATGATGAAAGATTATAAATTATGTCTACTGTATCAAGCCAATAAAATACATTTTCCAAGTACTTAAATTAAGCTGATGTGAAATGAAATTTTGTATACATTTGACCTCATAAAATGGGGTTAGGATAAATTTAACAGTTTGACATTTGAAATTTACAAAAATATCAATATATAAGAAGAAATTATTAAAATATATGACATGAATTATTATTGACAGTATCCAAGGACGCTGATAAATTAATTATTTAAGAATTTTAATGAAACCATTTCAATGTACGAAAATTTAATCTAGGTAAGTGAAGAATTAAACAGAATGACTTTTTTAGATCAGGATGATATATACGGTGTAGTGTTCCAAAAAAAGAAAAAAGAAAAGTTTAGAGAATGCCACATTCAGACTATATGTATATATATATATATATATATATATATATATATATATATATATATATCAGCATCGATTATTCCGAAAAAAAATTATTAAATTGCCCAACAGAAAGCCATTTACAGGGAAATAATATAATGAAATAAGAAATAATGTAAATGCAGTAACACTACTAATAATAAACACTAATATATAGGTAAATGATATTACAGTACCCAGTAATAATAAATTATAGATATGCATGTGCAGTAAACGTAAGCAATGTTTTTAAAGTAAACGTTATATAGCGACTAAAAATAACAATAATATAAACAAACACAACCATGAGTTATGTGAGCCCTCTGCCCATGCAGAAGATACCGAGAAGCATCAAATGCCTGACAATGCATTTTTGCATTTATCTTAATCATATTTTATTCTTGCTTTTATATTCTCTAGATTATACATTCAAATAAACAGTACATGTTGTACTCACATTTATAATTTTTTTAATTTCGTCTGTTCAATTTTGAAAATTGGTTACACGGAACCTAACTGGCGCAGTCGTACGGATTCCTAAAAAGACATCTTTTAAGATAACTTTTGAAGTTTTAATTTCTTCATTAGGAAAAACTCGCAACGCTCCATTGTGGAAAGTGATCCATCGAGGATTAAGTGAAAAAAGACAAACTAAAATGGATTAGCAGACCCTAGAGATGAGAATTTTAATGTGTCACTTGCTCTCCTTTTATTTTCATATATGTCAGACAATTATTTCCTGAAACATCAACTGACTCTAGTGTAGATTTTAAACTAAAACTAGACGATTTAGCAAACAAATCTGCCAAATCTGCCTGCTTCAGAGAAGCCAAAAAATTGACTGAAGTGAAAATAATTGAAAATATATTCAGTATAATAATTTATCAAATTCAGTAACAATGAGTACCAGACAAAAAATTGAGGTAAAACCATTAGAGTTAGTACTTGAATGTGACGGGTCACCATGTCGTCTATTTTGGTTTATTTCTATGGCAATAGAAGTTTTAAATACGTACTGGGATCCATCCCCAGAGAATGGCAATTGCCCGCAAAATATGTATATTTTTAATAGTATTATTTCAAAATTAAGAGGCCGTGCTGAAGAGGTTATCTCTATCAGTGGCTCTCGCACTTGGGAAGAAATAAGAAACACGTTTATCGACAATTTATGGATCAGCGTGACGAAAATAGTTTATTATCAGATCTAATTGGCCTAAGACAAAAACCGAATGAGGACTGTGTGCAATTTTATTACCGTATAATTGCCACATTAAACACATTACCTACTTAATTATGTTAATCTGCATAATGAGGACGAAAATGTTCGAAAAAGTAAATTAGTCACATAGTAATCAAGCTTTGAGAACATTATTTGTTGGTTTGCGAAAATATCAACAGTCAATGATACATTCAATGAAACCTACTAGCTGACCTAAGGCTTTAAAATATATGAACGAGGACAATAATATTCGTTATATGTCCCGACAACAAAGTTTGTATCAAAAACCAATTGCACGTAAGCCAGACCCGAGTCATAATATACAAAAACAAAATTTTCAACCTTTTAATCAATATGTGAGACCACAAATTGCTTCACAAATGGGACCATGAAATACCATACAAACTGAATCTCAATTTCCACAAGGGCCGGTTCAAAACCAGCAACGACAAAATTTTGTACCTCGTAAATTCCCTACTAACCAACAAGTTTTTGGCAAACAGCCAACTAACGTGTGGAGACCAGGGCAAAATAAAAATGCCCAACAACATAAACTGACGCCTATGAGTACCATTACTCGGACTACATTTCCAGCACGACAACAAAGTTACAGACCAAATTTTAATCAACCCCAAAATTCTTCTAATGTAATCATGGAAGAATTATCTAATGTTGACCCAGACATAAATTATACAGATAATACCAATGAGGATATATATCACGACGATCCAAATTACGAATATAACTGCGGTTACCAAAACGATTTTTCAGAAAATTTTGAAGAGGACAATGACCCTCAAAATTTTCAGTTCGATGTGAATTTAGACATAGAAACTTAGTAGAACTCCACGTTGCGTCGGGCAAGAAAGAGATCCTATATTCAAATTAAGAATCCGCCTTTAAAATTACTTGTTGACACAGGCGCTACAAAATCTATTCTGAATCCTAATATAGCTGAACAATATTTTCCTGAAAAAATCTATAATGAACCTTTTACACTCAGTACAGTATTTCAAAGATATATTTGTAACAATTGCGCTAATATTCCTTGTTTTAGCGAATTTAATGAAACGGGCAATACAAAGTTTTACTTATTTAGATTTCATGATTTTTTCGATGGTTTAATAGGTTTTGACCCTATAAAACTTTTTAGGTGCTCCAATCGACATTGCTAATTCTTGTCTGCGCATTCGCAATTCAGTCATGGAAATTAAATTTAGAGAAACACCTAATACACCTCCATCTTGTCATGAAATTAACGCCCATGAAATAGCAAGGATTAAAATCCCTGTTCGTCCCCAACGGTGATATTTTGATACCACCAAAAATTCTACAAAATTGTGAATTCAAAGAAACACTGACTACCGCTGTCAATGGTTACGCTTGGTCAGAAGTAGTTAATAAAACAAATAATGATCGCGTTATTGTAATCGATCAACCATTAAAGGTAGCATTTTTCGCAAAACCTATCGCTGATCGTAATGATATTTTTAATACTGATTTTAAACATGATCCTTCTAAACTACATAATATTGAAAAACTTATTAGAACAGGACACATGAACGCGAAAGAACTCTTTCATATTATAAAACTTTGTAAAACTTATGATGACATATTTTTCTATGAGGGCGATAAATTAACATTCACGAACCAAATCAAACATCAAATTAACACTTATGATGAAATACCCGTTCATACAAAAACATACCCTTTGTTCATAAGCAAGAGGTACAAACCCAAATAGATAAAATGTTAGAGGACGGTATTATTAGACCGAGTAATTCGACGTGGTCCTCGCCTATTTGGATAGTACCCAAAAAAGGCAGACGCGTCCAACAAAAAGAAGTGGCGGATCATTGACTATCGGAAGGTAAACGAGAAAACAATCGATGACCGCTATCCGTTACCTAACATAACTGACATATTGGACAAACTAGGACGATGCCAGTACTTTTTGACCTTATATCTGGCAAGCGGGTTCCAACAAATCGAGATGAACCCTAGTGACATACAAAAAATCGCGTTTAACGTTAAGAATGTCCATTATGAATACCTCCGTATGCCATTCGAGTTAAAAAAATGCGCCACCCACATTTCAACGCGTGATGGATAACATACTTAAAGGGTTACAGGGACAAATTTGTTTCGTCTACATGGACGATATTGTTATTTATTCCACGTCACTATAAGAACATATGGTCAATTTACAAAAGGTATTTCAGAGGCTTAGGGAAACGAATTTTAAGATACAATTAGACAGTCAGAATTTTAAAAAAGGAAGTACAGTTTTTAGGTCACGTGATAACAAAAGAAGGGGTGAAACCCAACCCTGAGAAAATTAAAGCCATAATAAATTACCCGATTCCGAAAACGACGGAAGAAATCAAAGGATTTCTAGGTCTCTTATATTACTATCGCAAATTTATTAAGGATATCTCCAAATTAACGAAGCCTTTTACTAACTGCTTAAAAAAGGAGCGAAGATTGAACATAATGAAATTTTCTTAAAAACTTTCGAGGATTGTAAAAACTTACTAACTAACGATCTGATACTGCAGTACCAGGATTTGGAGAAACCCTTTAATTTGACAGCGGACCCTAGCAACTACGCTCTCGGGGCCATATTATCTCAAGGCCTAATTGGGTTGGACCCTAAACCAAGCAGAACAAAACTATTCAACCGTGGAGAAAGTTTTGGCCATTGTGTGGGCTACCAAATATTTTAGGTCATATTTATACGGGAGAAAATTCAAAATTTTTACCGATCATAAACCTTTACAGTGGCTCTTTTCGTTTAAGGAACCCCACTCGCGCCTTGTGCGGTGGCGTTTAAAGCTAGAGGAGTACGAGTACCAAATTTGCTATAAAAAAGATAAGAAAAACACTAACGCGGACACCCTCTCACGTATTAAAATTTACACTAAACAAATCTGAAAATTCAAGCCTAAACCAAAAACCTAATAAAACACCACTTGGAGAATATATAGATAACCTAAACGATTTATTAAATAACTGTTATAGCATTCAAAATTCCAATAATTCGCAGAATATAGCTCCCCTTGACGATAACAGTAATCAATTAACAAATTCTGACCAAGCCCCCGATGATGACAAGTTTTCAATGATAGCCAATGCAAGTGAACTGCAAGTACTGAGACCGCGTATAATGACCCCGAAAACGAGACCGCGGAAAGAGCTCATACAAGTGTCAAGGACCCTGTCCAACTTATCGAAATATCAGAGAAACCTCTAAATTATTTTCAGAATCAAATAATTATCGAAACAGTTAATATGCCGGTTGGCAAACCAACTAAGCAAAAGCTATTTAATCAAACAAAAAATCGATTGGTTGTCAAATTTGACAAGAACCAAGAAAAGGAAACTATTGATTTTTTCAAAAATTATGTAAAACCCTATAAAACATATGCTTTATCGATCAAAGCTGAAAATATTATATCTACTATTTGTAACGTCATTAAGAATACTTCTAAAAAATTCTACATTTAAATTGGCTCGGTGCACGTCCCAACTAGAAGACGTTCAAAACGCAGAAGCACAAAAAGAAATAATAATGTACAACCATGAAAGTAACAGGAACCATCGCAGCATAACCAAAACTGAATTACAGATTCGTAGAAAGTACTACTGGCCAAATTTAAAAATTGATGTTAGAGATTATATTAACTCTTGCAATATTTGCCAAACCGTGAAATATGAACGAAATCCCCAACACATTCAATTAAAGTTAACGCCCACACCTACAAGACCTTTTGAGGTCGTTCACTTAGACACACTACAGATTAATATTCAAAAAATTTTAACTATTGGGGACTCGTTCCTAAAATACGGGCAAGCCTACCATTGCAAGTGCATGATCCATACTGTACAATATATTATCAAATATATATCACACCACGGGTTGCCATTAAGTTTTGTATCCGATATTGGTACAGAATTTAAAAATAAAGCTATGGATAATTTTATTAAGCTCCACAAAATCAATATCCATTATACTACACCACAAAATCCGAATAGTAACGGTACGGTTGAACGTTTCCATTCAACTATCCTAGAACATATGAGAGTGTTAAATGTTAAAATACCAAGTTCAAGTGTCACCCTACGCAATTTGGGGATACAATCATTCAATTCATTCCATCACTAAACATAAACCTATTGATATAATTAACGGACATCTAGACGTTAATGACCCTTTTAATATAGATTTAAATAGAGCCCTAACCACAAATTACATCAATCTACACAAAGATAAAGTACGCATAATATACGAGCAAATTCATTCCCATTCACAAGCACAAAAAGAAAAAGTAATAAGCAAACAATGAAAAACGTGTAGAACCTCCTAATCATAATTTAGAGAACCCTGCTTATAAAATTATACCGGACCTAGATATAGAAAAGAAACAGTTATGAGAGAAGATGACATCAAATTAACAACTGGTAGACAACTTATCATAAACAATCATTTAAAAACCTAGGGTACAACATAAACAATTGTTACAGGCTGATCCTGCTGTGGACAAGTGCAATAGCACAAATACCCAAAATGGAAATAATTAACTTAGACCAAAATCCTGGGATACTCCCATTTAATCTAGGGAACGCAAGAGTTAAAATTGCTACCTACACTTTCCTTCATTATTTTGACCTAGTTCCCATATTAAACCAAATCAACACTTTAAAACAACAATATAATGAAGTCACAAAAGCAATTCAACAAGGGTTAAGTTCACCTTATTTTTATGCCCTGCAAAAATTTTAATCAAGGAATATTATTTCAGTTAGGATTAGTAGAAAATAAGTTTTACTCTATATATCCCTTTCATGATAAAATTAGAGTAAAACGAGGCTTAATTAATGGCATAGGGTCAATCATAAAAGCTATTTCGGGTAACCTAGATCAAGAAGATGCCGAAAAATATGACAAGGGCAATGAACACCTGCAAAGCAAATAACAGCAAATAATATCTCAAACGAACAAAGAAATATCGCTAACGACCAAAACATTAGACAATTGTAATAAAACAATATTCTTGGTATTACACAATCAAGATGTAATTACGAAAGGTATAGAAAAAAATAGAAAAGGACTTTAATAAATTCATTTTTGATTTCTCACATTATATGTAAATTCGTGATATTCTAGATCAAATAAGTGTAACACTAAATATGCTTATGCATTTACTCACAAATATTGAAAATGCAATCTTTTTGCAAAATTAGGTAGTTTGCATCACAGCATCCTAAAATTAGATGAAATGGAGACCATTGTCGAAAAACTTTTAAAATTTCACTCAGATAACCAAGTAATATACTTTGATAAGAATAATTTGTATTAATACTATGATATAGTTCAGGTAAAAGCATTCTATTCTAACAGACGTTTAATATTTGCACTAGAATTCCCTCTTGTGCATCCGAATCAATTTTCCCATTATCACTTATACTCAATAACTACTTCCGACTCCACTACCATTATACACAAAAATACCTACATTACCATGAGCAGTGACTTATCAATACCATTCGACACCATACCGAAACTTAAAACCAGGCTATTTTTGTGAGGAAATCTCGCTAATCGATGGAACCACAAGAGAATACTGCATATTCTCCATGCTGCGATTATCCACCGGCAATACCACTTGTCAGCAGACACCAATAATAATTAAAACCCACCTGATTGAGTAAAGCACCGATGCATACTATAGGTATCTCTATAATTCCAAAACCACTAAATATCCAAACTATATGTAGAAAGATGGACTTTACAACCTTATGTGGCAACTACTTAATTACTGTACCACCAGGCTGCTCTTATAGGACCACCGAATATGACTATATCAACGACAAAGGATCCATGGAGGGCCAACCTTTGCTATTGCTTCAAATCGAAGTGTCAAC
This sequence comes from Rhamnusium bicolor, assembly GCA_029963845.1. Taxonomy (NCBI): domain Eukaryota; kingdom Metazoa; phylum Arthropoda; class Insecta; order Coleoptera; family Cerambycidae; genus Rhamnusium; species Rhamnusium bicolor. The sequence goes on along the minus strand of JANEYF010003536.1, from coordinate 10,897 downwards.
ATTTCAAACCAATATCTCAAATATTAAGTTGGACATCAAAGATGTTCTCCCTGGACCAGCTTCAAACCCTTCAACATGAACAAGGACAAATAATGCCTATTGACCCCGCTAACCTATCATATAGCACAATGGTGTAGTCAATTCCATCATATTATGCCATCCTAGTCACACTAATTATAGCATATTTTGTACATATGGAAATGGAAACTATGCAAGATGCCCACCAAACCAAAGAAGAAATCCAGGATCGAGAAATCCAAAGAAGCGGAAATGAAAATTTTATTCGCCCCGAATAAAACTTCCCTCTAGGAATGAATGGAGTTATGTGAGCCCTCTGCCCACGCAGAATATAGCGAGAAGCATCAAATGCCTGACAATGCATTTTTGCATTTATCTTAATCATATTTTATTCTTGCTTTTATATTCAGTCTAGATTATACATTCATATAAACAGTACATGTTGTACTCACATTTATAATTTTAATAAAAGTTCGTCTGTTCAATTTTGATTTCAATTTTAAAAACATTATGTAAAAGATGTATATTTATATATTGAAATTGAGCAGAAAGTGACAGTTAAATCTCAGTTGAGTGGTAGTATTCTTCAGCAATTCCTAATAAACTCGACAGATTACAATCACTTATATCACAATATTATTAAAGTTGGATGACATCACAAAAATTGGTGATAACCAAGATGTTAGTCATCGGTACCGAACAAGTAAATGTATTATTTTGCCTAAAATTAAGACGAGGTATATGAATTTTTATTTCTGATAAGATGGTAGGACAATCAGTTTTGTTATGTAACAGTTTAAATAAAAATGTTAAGGAAGACAAAATTCTACGATATTTTAATGATTGCATATCAAACCTACTCAGTAACAGTTCCTGCCTAAAGCCCTTTTCGGGATATATTTGATTAGACTTGAAATGTAAGAACCTATAAAAAGAAGAACATACAAGAGAACAGTACTCCAATTTTGACCGGAGTAACGAATTATATAAAGTTTTTAACGCCAATCACTTGAGAATGACATACAATTTCGGATTATAAATCTTAGGATTTTAACAGAATTAGATACTACCGCTTCAATATGTTTAATAAAGGATAGGTCTGCATTAAAAATAATACCTAAGTCTTTAACTGAATCACTTCTTGCAAGTTCAACAGTCTATAGCATAATCATACAAATAAGGAAATTTTTTTGCGCGAATAATTTACGACTTTTCACTTAGAAATATTTAGTGTTAATTCGTTGATTCTACACCACTCTATTATATTGTTAAACTGAACTTGTAATACCTGACAATCATCCAAATACGATATAACGTTAAATTTTTTAAGTCATCAGCAAAAATTGTTCGCGTCGATGCACTCAGGTCATTTATAAACAGTAAGAAAAAAGGGGTCCAAGGTTTGACATCTGAGGCACCTCTCAGGTAGCGATATACAAATTTGACTTGAAACCATTGTATGTCACATACTGCCCTCTATTTGATAGATATGATCTAAATAAATCCAACAGTGATGAACTAGTGCTAAACATCTCAAGTTTTACCAACAGAATGGAGTGATCTATGCAGTCAAAAGCCTTCGAAAAGTCCGTGTACATGATTATTATCTTAATATAAAGCTTAATTCTGATAAATCCACGTATTGGTATCAAAATGATTGTCACAATAAATCCTTTCCAACCTTGCCAAAATCTCAATTTTCTTTTATTTGACTTGACCGATTACATTGATCAATTGACCGAAAATAATTAATGACTATTCAATTTCTCATCATTACTCCCAATTACCACGTTCGGTAGTTGGCATTAAATGTTTGGCTGACACTCGGCGTAGATATCTGAAGCGGAAGTGGCTGTATCAGATTATGTAAATAAATTGTTCTGAATTGAATTGAATTGTTCGAATCCCACAGAAAGCATATTTTTATTATGTTATTATATTTGTTATCCTATCGTTTAATTAATCCAGTAAAAATTGAACGGGAAGTTGACATTTTAGACGACTTTTTAAATAAATGATTTTTTATGCAAATTTTTGTTAAAATCAAATTTTTATTTTAAATAAATACTTAAAATAAGTTAATTGATGTGAAAGTTAATTCTAAAAATTTAAATGTTCTACATATACATATAGGCACTTAAATACTAAATCTTTTATTACAAAAATAGTACCTAGTTAAATAAGTTATAAAGAAATCAATTATTTCTCTTTAAAAGATAATATTGACATAATTGTACATAGTTAAAAAGGCTCTTCTTGATTAAGAAATACAACATAACTAACATATTTATTATCTACTGAATTGTTATAACAGGATGTTAGAAATTACATAAATCAGAACGAAAAATAAAAAAACAACGTAAAGAAACGTTTACCTATATATTAACATAAATTATGAAAAAAATATAAAATATGCAGAACAATTAGAAATCACAAGCGATGGCATCGAAAAATTTACTCTTCGACTTTAAGAGAAAGTTTACAAATGTGGAGGTCATGGTTAGATAGATAACTATCAAATTCTTGATTGTTGAAGAATTCATATGGAATTCTACAATTTTCTCTAAAAGCTTTTTACTTTTAACAAGGATAATAATACTACTGACATGAATAATTAAATATGAACGTAACTCATAGGAGATGACTACTTCAGCCATTTGATTTATAGCATTTCATATCAGTTTTTGCGATATACCTCCTATCAATAGTGGTGTGTGTTCTATTCATGAAACATATTTATTTTATGTTTGGCAAACTGAAAAATTTAGAGACAAAATGACACAAACAATTAGGGTCGAGCGATATGGTCACTAAGAGCCCTTCTTCAACGCCCATATTATTTACCACAGACGCTACCGTTTAATGTGGGACCACCAGTGAACTGAATTTACTCACTGCAAAATTACCTCAACTGCGCAAGTGCAGAAAAGTATGCCGAGAGTCTACGAACAGTAGGTATCGGACAGGAATTCCAGAACAGACTGTATCTCGGATATAGTAGCTTTGTTTTGGTTCAGAATTCTCACAGTTCTAGGACAGTTCCCGTCATGCGCAAATTAAAAATATATCCTATTTTGGTATATTGCTCATGACGGGAACTTATTTACGCATGACAAGAACAGTTCTAGAACAGTAATAAACGGAACCAAAACAAAGCAAGTATCTGGCATACAGTATATAAAAGTGAGGCTTACTTCTCATCCATCACAAAATCCAGGGGTTCGATCCCCGGTCGAGGAGCTGGGATCTTTTCTCGAGTAGAAATTAATTATTCTAGCATAATCAGATATTGGATGTGTGTCCGTTGCCTCTAAATATATAGCCACTCCCACACAAGGTATCTCGAGGTATCTTTAGCTGTGATGATGTTAAAAGGTCGGATATTATTTTTTCACATGATGTGAGGTTTATTTCTTTTATAGCGTTAATTTTTAATCCATAGTAATATTGAATGTGTCAGATTAATTGATTTCATCAACAAACGTACCTACAATAAAACACCAAGGCATTACAATACAGAGGTGAGATTTATTCAAAAATAGTAATAAATACTAAATATCATAGCTATAGACGTAAACATAGTCGTAGTCGTGTTACTACTAAATAAAAAATTAAATTGCCACTCATGGCTACTACTTTCGTAGCAAACTATACACCTCTTGATGATTTATAACTTGTATTATACAAAGAAGTGCATTAGGCTATAATTGCGATTGACCACTAATAAAGGATTTTACCTAATGAAAGGAAATCCTTCTGCGCGATGGCCTCAAGGATTTCCTTTCAATTTAGGTAAAAATCCTTTACTACTAGTAGTCAATCGCAATGCAATTAAAGTTTAAAACACTTCTTTATATGATACAAATTGTAAATTATCAAAAGGTGTATATGTATACATATAGTCTGTTTGCTAGGAAAGTGGACAGTTGGATAATGATGACCTACACACCGCATTATCGTATGAGATTAAATTTAAAATTTATTTCTTCAGTTAATCAATCCATGGTGAAAACAGTTTTTTACAAAAATTTTCTAGCCCTGTATAATTGTAACGAATCGTTTAGAGCATATTCTCACAGAAACTTTTTTACTTTTTTTGCAAGCTGTAAAGTCCTGTTATTTAAAACGAAAAAATGCTGTATATACAAAGTGTCACAATAGTACACGTCAATATGTTAAGAGTAGCTTCTAAATACAAAATTATGACATTTGAGTCATATATATATATATATACCTATATCTATACCTATATCGAAAATGTCACTATTTTTGAGATACAGTGTCAAACGTTCTGGGCGTTCTTAGCTTCAGAATCTTTTGCTGTCTTAGTATACGATATTAGGTATTTTTATTACATATTCAGTAGATGTTTGGTTAACATTGACGCACCGCATGATTTTTCTAGATCGTTTTTTATATGAAAATCCCAAATTTTTTGTGATACACCAAAGCTCATAGCCCATCACATGTATGACAGAAAACAATATCATATCAATTGCAAGATTTCATTGCCCTTAAGAATGTTTTATATCTTTGACGATTTTAGAACAATATTAATAATAATTTTAATTAATTAATTAATTAATTAATTAAGTAGTGTTAATTTAAGAGGGAGTATACTACTCTGTGCATCGGGCATTACTAGTACTATAAAATACGAGAATGTTTATTTCCAATGGTCCGTGCGCCCCTTTTTTTGAGTAAATTATTCTGTTTTTTTTTTTTTTTTGAAAATAGCAAAATACCACTATAAAGACAAATAATAAAGGTAGGTTTGTAACATTTTATATTTTCATTTTACTTTCTTATACCTAATATAAGGAAGTATAGTAATCGTGATTTTTTTCGACCTCAAGATTTTGATTGATTTATACGTTTAGAACCCTCCTGAATCCATTCTGACTATTTTCCGAAAGATGTCTGTCGGTGCGTGTGTGTGTGTATGTGTGCATCCGCGATAACTCAAAAAATACTAATGAGAGACTTCCCAAATTTGGCAGTTAAGATTGTCAACAACATTTTAGGTGACACATTAAATTTGGTGAATGTGGTACCACCAGAAGAGACACAATGAATAAAAGAAGAAAAAAGATACAATTTCGGGAAAAAAATTAAAAATTTTTATTGCATTTCTGGACGAATCTCGACGAATTATAATGAAAAACCATAACTTTATGAAAAAAAGCTGCTGCATATATGTAGTACCGCGATAACAACCGCAGTTTTTGAGGTAAAGCTTTCAAATTTGGTACACGTTCTAAAGGCCAAAGACAATGATATAATCGATGAGCAAAATTGGCCAGCTGAAAGGAGGTCCACGGGACCCAAACTTTTTTGTATTTGCCTTTACAAAAAATATATTCTTGATGAAAGATTATAAATCATATCTACTATATCAAGCCAATAAAATATATTTTCCAATTACTTAAATAAAGCTGACGTAAACTTAATTTTTTTATATATTTGACCTCATAAAATGTGGTCAGGATAAATTTAACAGTTTGACATTTGAAATGTCTAATTTAGTTACAAAAATGTCAATGTCAATAAGAAGAAATTATGAAAATATATGACATGAATTATTATTGACAGTATCGAATGACGCTGATAATTAATTATTTAAAAATTTTAATGAAACATTTCAAGGTACGCTATTAAAATGTAATTGAGGTAAGTAAAGAATTAAACAGAATGATTTTTTTACATCAGGATGATATATACTGGTAGAAGAAAGTTATGTGCTGGCCACATCAGATATTTTCATATTATTTTTTCTGATATTTTTTTAAAAAATTCACTAATTACCGCAAAATTTGACGGTATCTAATTAATTACAATTTATTTTTTTTTTTTAAAGCAAAAACCTGCATTTATTATTTATCTGTTTGGTAGTATTTTTATTTTTCTAAAAAAACGTAATAATTTATTAAAAAAAAGAAATAAAATTTATTTGTGATTTAATCATACTGACATAATTTAGAAAAAAATTACAACAATCATGAACAAAACGTATTAATATTAACGGAGTGGATGAAAGTAGCTTCAGAAAATGGTCTTCCATGAAGAGGAACTGTTCACCAAATTTGATTTTTCTAAGTTCAATCAATCAATCCTGGCAAAGGAAATTAAAACGAGATTTTGTTGCACTCTTCAGGAGGGTGTGGCTAATTTAAAAAACAGTTTATGTGAAAAACCCAACATAATTTTATGTTAAGGACCTGCCAAATATTTGCACCTATTTCTGAAACACCTTATATAAAATGTCAATACTCTCTATTATGTGTTCTTTTTGTATTATGCTTTTGTATTTATTATATTTTTCATTGTACAGGTTGATCCTCCATAAATTCACCCCCCCCTCTTATTATCCTTATTTATAAACGTATTTCAAAATTTCAAAAACAGGGTGATATGGTTTTTCGAAGATTTTAACAAGCACTTTGAAAAAATATTGCTCAGAAATTAGAGGAGAATCAAAAACATCATCACTTTTTTTAAACGGAACAATCCTATATTTTATTTAAGAATCAAATTTCCCTTATTTTTCTGATTTTAAAAATATGAACATATGCATCTACTGATCATAGTTTTGGATATGTAGCCCGAATAATAATCTTATTTTTTATATGAAACCGTTCACATTCTTTATATAGCCCCACAAAAGAGTCAAGCGGTATCTTATTGGTTCATTTCTACCTATTCATTCTTCGAAATGTCCATTGAAATAATTCAACTCAACAAATAATAACAAAGCCTATTTGAGCTTAATTGTTCTGCGAACGGTTTCATATAAAAAGATAAGATTATTAATCGTTCTATATGTCTAAAACTATGAATAATAGATATAGTATAATGTTATTTAATATTTCAATATTTTTGAATTCAGAAAAAGTAGGAAAATTCTATTCTCAAATAAATTACAGGGCTTGTTAAGATCTTCAAAAAAACTTGTTTATGACTGGTTTTAAAATACATTAATAAATAACGAGGATAAGGGAGAGGAGTGAATTTATGGAGGATCATCCTGTACCTAAGTTTATATTTTATATTATATGTATTTTGTTTATTTCAAAACAATTTTTTGCTCCACATGTATGTACGTCTGTAAATAAAGTAATCAAACCTAGGTTCGGTCTAGCTATATATAGTATGTATATAAAATTACAGATAATTTTAATTGCTATAGCATAATAAAAAAACATCACATATTTGGATTACCAAATAAAATTAAATTAAAATTACCGTCAGAGATCTTCGGAAAGAAAAATTAAATCATTGTCATACCCTACTTTCTCTTTCTCTTTCTCTATATGTTGAAAGTGAGATTAAATGAGGATCTTCTTTGGGCTGAGAATAATTAATTCAATAGGTGAAATATTTGCCTTGAATTTACAATTTAAACGCACGTGTCATATTAACACGAATTAGTTATTAAAAATAATAAATATACTATTTCAAAGTTGAAACTTTCTTATTATTTAATTTTTAGCAGCTGATATTCAATATAGTATTTGTCTTGAAAATGTATATTAGGTCTTAACTTTCTAAGTACATACACGTATAGTCTAACCTCAAAGTGTTTTGACTTTTGTTATCAAAAAAAATTTAATTTTTTAAATAATCGCACCGACGCCGACGCAACGCACACATACATTAAAAAAAGTCCAAAACCAGTGATATAATATCTACACTTATATATGATAAAACAACTTTAAAAAAATCAACAAATTGAAAGTTGTAAATTTGAATCAGATTTATTGATGTCAGTACACTTACAAGTATTTACACAAGCCAACTGAACATAAAAAGAACATATAAATAGAACATGTATATAGAACATGAAAATAAAACATAAGAATATTTAACTTTAAACCTAGAAACATGTAAATGACAGCAACTGATATAAGAGTCTTATTTATGACGGAAGTTACAGTATTCACCATATGAGTAAAAAGCATTTTTTACTAGAAAGGCTCTAACAGCGGCTTTAAATTGTTTAGGTTGTAACTCGCTATAACAACTTGGGAGCAAATTATAAAATTTAATGGCGACATCATTTGGACTCTTGACTTTTTTACTAGTCTACACGATCTCGGTAATAGATTTGCATTATTTCTTGTCTTATAGAGGTGTATGTCACTATGTTTTCTAAACTTTGAAATGTTATTTTTGACATAAAGTAAGCATTCTAGAATAAATAGAGAAGGAAAAGTCAGTATCTTATGATTAACAAAAGAATTTCAACACATCCCTATAGTTAACATTATTATTAATCAGGATTCGTATTGTTCTCCTCTGTAGACTAAAAATTCTGAACCAAAATGCTGAATAACCCCAGGCTATTGACAAAGAGCGTATGCTGTTCTTAACACTGTTGAAGATAACAGATTCACTAAGTAACCGTAGGAGATATATGATATATGTTATATGTATATTACTACTACATATATATATATATATATATATATATATATATATATATATATATATATATATATATATATATATATATATATATATATATATATATATATATATATATATATATATATATATATATATATATATATATATATATATATATATATATATATATATATATATATATATATATATATATATATATATATATATATATATATATATATATATTATATATATATATATATATATATATATATATATATATATATATATATATATATATATATATATATATATATATATATATATTAATGAAGTGAAGATGGAATACTATGGCAATAACATAAATTTATTTATTGATTAATTATTTCTCTGTCTACTGAATATTTAATGGTTTGATTTAGAAAATTACATAAATATACTTTTATAATATAATATAAAATAATAAACTAATATTACTTTCTGTTTTGTTACTAAATAATATTTACCTGCGATAATTTAGTATTAAATTCCAAAGACAACGTTTTTTGACACTATTTGTTGAAGACTTTTACTTTACATCTAATTTAAAAATAAATCGTGCATAATCGCATTCGCTAAATAATTTCCTGTTTTTTTACATATTGTAGTTACATAATTTGTGTAAAGATACTTTTCAGTGTAATGTAAGTACATAGTTATTAATTATTCAGATAATTAACTAAATCATAAAAAAATAATTATCTAGAATATGCCAATATCGACTTGTACTGCCTTGTTGCTGTTAATGTACTTTACACTGAAAAAAAGGTACCTAATTTACTTCGAAATACCTTTGGTTATTTTGCAACTTACGTTTTATATAATATCGGGAGTCCATGAAACTAGGTACAACTCGTTTAGTACATCTATATTTTAACAAAAAAATTTGCAGAAAATTTGATCATTTCAGGTCGTATTTGTTTATTTGTATCTCTCACTTTTTAATGTAATTTAGAAGAAACGACCGTAACTTCGATATTTCAAATAGCACCATACAAGTTATGTATGTCAAGTTTCAAGTCGATTATAAAAATTGTTAGATTTTCGACTTTTTGTAATTTAAATTTGATATTAATTAATATATGTAATTATAATTATTAATATATTAATATATTTAAAAAGAATAAATAGGAAATAGGTCATAAAACAAAATGAAAGGTTATCAACTGTGATTGCATAAGCAAATTTTGTATTATATTTGTAAAAATAAACCACATTTTAATATTTTTTTAATATCTTGAATTTATCAATTTTTTTATAGCAACCCATAATAGTAATTAACCTAATTTAAGATACCTAGGTACACTTTCAGTGTACTCATTCATCAGTCGTCACTCATCACGTTGCAATAAATACTGCATATTATACATGGTCTGAAGCTAAAATTTTTCTTGGATCTTAGCTTAAAATAATATCCTGGAGTTTTGTTAAAATAATATACACATTCACTTTTCTCATTGACGTCACATCAACAGCTCAATTGGAGCATAAATTTGGTACACAAAGGACTAAATTTACTACAAAAATATACTTATTTTATTTTTTCAATTTCTTAAAATTTGAAAATTCCACGGTTGAATTTTAATACACTCCACTACACCAGTGGAGCTGGTGGATTTAGGTTATACAATATCTCAATATTGGCGCATGGAACCCAAGCAATATTTTTAGGCACAACTATCAGTACGGACTGACGTTGAATTTTTTTTTTCGAAAATTTTGATTTTTTGTAAAGTTATGACACTTTGAAATTTAAGTTCTTGATTGTGTAAATATCAAAACTTTATAAAAAATTAAAATCTTCGAAAACCAAAAAAAAACGAATTGATAAATTTCCTTTGATTACGAACAAAAATAGTTTGCAAAGATTTTACTAATGGTCTAGAAGGAATCTGGGGAGGCTGGGCGCATTTTTTGCAACTTTTTTTCTCAAATTTTCATTTTTTTCTGCAAAACTTCTTCAATCAGTACTGATAGTCGTCCCTTCAAATATTACTTGGGTTCCATGCTCCAATACTAATATATGGTACAACCTAAATCCACCAGCCGCCACTGCACTACACATTATACATTGCATTGTTACAAGATAATCCACGAAACTAGATTTCTTTTAATTCAATTCATAACAAATGCTTTGGCTGTTCTCACGCTAACTTAGACATTTTAATTGGCAGTAATATATGTAGGTACACGCAATGTGGCGCTGTTAAGAAGCTATAGCTTAAACATAACATTTTATTTTTACAGCTTCTAAATGTTAGATATTTTAAACAATATGTATATAGGAGATAGCTTATAAAAACAGATTGAAAACCAACATTTTTGTTTCCTAAAAAAAGTCGATTTTTGTGTTTATTTTCGTTGTTTCATTTGGAAACCTGGATAGCTGTGATCTTAAATATAGTAATAATTTCCAGACCACAATTTAAATACT
>JANEYF010003535.1:0-19007 GCA_029963845.1 Rhamnusium bicolor | reverse complement strand
CTTGGGAATTACACCAAAAAAATATAGCAGGCAGAATGAAAGATCGTCAGATTCGATACTTTTGTTTTCTTTTTCTTTTAACGGGTCAATATAGAAGTCATATTATTGACATGTTTTAAAACCGTGAGTTTCGTTATAATTATAAATAAACAAAAATTAATTATCTATCTATGATTTACAATTTTTTTAACATTGTTCGCTTTATTGTTTTTGTATGTTGTACGTACATAAAACAATATGAGACATCGGTATTGCTTGCTTTTGAAGTAGGTTTATACTAAAATACAAATTAAATACATAATTTGCTATTAAATAAACAAAATCTCAATATGATACACAACGCAACACAAATTCAGTTGAGACTTAAATTTAGTTACTGATAATTCCGATTTGTTTATAGCGTTTATTTATTAATCCTTCGTTGTTTTTCCTTACTCTATTATTCATTTCAACTGTGATTTGAACTTTTTGTTTGAAAATAATGATAGTTTGTTAATATTCATTCACTTGCATTAACTCCTTGGGGCAACTTTATTGCACAACTGCAAAAAATAGATGGGCACAAAAAATTTGTAAACATGTTTGTATTTAGAACTAATAAATGTCTATTAAATATTTACTAAAATACGTTTGCAAATACAGTGTGTCGAAAAATGAAGTTACAAATGAGTAATGGATTTAGCATCTGATAATGGCAAGCTAGGGTTCTTTGACTATAAGGAAATCATTGAACGTGTACAATTAAATAATGCCACCAAATATTTTACGAAGATAATATTCATAACTTTTACTAATATAGCCCAGTCCCCAGAGAAAAAATTACGTCAAAAGCTGGGATGAAATAATCCTTATGAGAAATTTTACACAGAAGTAGATTTTTGATACCAGAAAGTATAAAAAAGTTCTTAATGCTACCGTGGTTACATATAAAACAAATGGCGCCAAACTTCCAAAAATTATTTTTTGGGAAATAACACGCAAAAATACAAGCAAACAAAAAATCGTGAACTAAAAAATTAAAAAGAACAAAATCTACACAAATGGTCCTTACAAAAAATGTTGTATATGCAACCATTTTTGCGTAAAGAAAGATTAAGAAATTGAGTGTCAAGGATAGTTCTTGGGCATCAGTTGGGGGTCAGTAATGTGTTGAGGGTTGCTGATAATATCTTGGTGATCTCTATTATTTTGAGTCTAATGTTTAATTCAAATTCTTAGGTTATTTTGCCCAATATGTGACCAATTTTAATTATTTACCATGTTTGTATAATTTTGCTGAAAGCATGCTGCAGTGTACTGTTCATCGATGCGTATTTAGTGGAAGATTAAATAAGTATTAAAGATACTTATTTAAATTACATTCTTTAAAAATATAGAGCAAAAAGGTTTCAAAAATATTTGAATCTATGAAAAGATTTTATGTAAGTTACAAGCTAAAGGTTAATTTATTGATTATAGTAACGTTCATGCACATCATATATTCTACATTTTCATCTTCTTCTTCCTCCCGTCTACTTTATCCAAAATAATTTGAAAATTAATACATCCTTGACTCTCTTAGGTACAGTTTTAGGAAAATGAGGATAATAATGGAAATTATGCCTAATAAATCCATTTTTATGAAAAGTTGCCTCATCAGTGGATAAAACATTACTGAAGAAGGTAACATCTTGCATTTTATCTCTGGCCCAATTACAAAACTGTAGACGCATTTGATAATCGTCATCAGATAGTTCCTAGTGCATTTGAATATGATATGCATGAAACTTATTTGTTTTTACGATTCGACTTATTCCTACTAATAAACTCTACTTCTCAAATATGGGGAGTTACCAGCACCACAGAAAACTCATTTTATTCGTTCACAACACGATTTATTCTTTCACTTTTTTTATATTCGGAAATTTCTAGTTTCCACAAATCTCTCTCATCTCTCTCTCTCTCTCTCTCTCTCTCTCTTTATATATATATATATATATATATATATATATATATATATATATATATATATATATATATATATATATATATATATATATATATATACACCGGGTGACACAGGAGACATGTAACACCCCGTATTGTTTATTTAAAAAGATATTATTTTGAAATTTGGTACCCTTATATAATGCGTGATTGTCCTTTTTAAAGTACAAAAAAATTTTTGTCCACCACTTGCGGTTTCATCGGAAGTGACACATCTACTCTGTTATTTTCATGGTACACCCTGTATATATTTTTTATATCTGGATTCGTCTCTAGATTCTCTTTTCCACCATATATCGGAACATGGCATTTGTTTTTAAAATGACAGTTAATATCAATTTTAGTTTGTTAAGTCTAGGTGGCCTGATAGAACCTTGGCAGATAATGATACGTAGTGTGCCGTGATAATCGAAAGACCTCTGACATGCAACTTTTGTGCCCTCTTTTTTGGGAATGAACCAGTAGCTGAACAGACTAATAAGATCTAACTTATTTAAAAAAAAATCTTTAAACAACCCACGATATCTTAAAAACCAAGATAGGAACCCCATTTTTTTACTTCACCTAGTTAAAAAATACTTATTTATCTTTATTTTTGTCCAATACAATTGCTGTGCCTATCATATTTTGCTTTCTTCATTAAGGAATTAGTATCGAATGTTATTGCATAGTAATGAATATTGTACTGCAACAAAAATATTTAGTAAGCAGGCAGTGGAAACAAAAGAAGGTAAAACGACGCGTCATTTTGATTTGACAATTAAGAATTGTTTACTTGGCAGCAATTTAAGTATTTTTCATTAAATTATACCTAAGTTATCACGTGTTTAACTCTATTTTGCCATGTATTCACGAAATGAAAAAGTAGATATGCTACTAATCTATGGCGAATGTAAAAAAATAGCAGGCAGGCTGCTGTCTTATATGAAGAAAGATTTCCCGAAAGAATTCATCCACCAAACAACTATTTTGTAAGAGTTGAACGGCAATTCAGAAGTGAACCAGAAGTACCGGAAAATAATTTCATTATCGATGAAGACTCGGAAATCAATGTACTTGCAATTGTCGAGGTAGATCCCACGATTTCGATAAGACAGATTGAGGACCAAACCGGTGTAAATCGGAAATCAGCTCGACGCATTTTGAAAAAACATAAATTTAAATCATACAAGTACCAAATACACCAGCATTTATACGAAAAATGATTTTCAAAAAGATTGAACTATTGCAATTGGTTTCTGAACAGACACAATTTGGATAATAATTTTCATGAACAAATTTTATTTTCCGACGAGTCCAGGTTCACTAATTTGGGATTATTCAATCGTAACAACACCCGTTATTGGGCACAAGAAAATCCCAGAAATATGAGAGAAAGTGCATATCAGGAGCGATTTAGTTTTAATATATGGTTAGGAGTAATTGGCAGAAGAATTATTGGGCCAATAATTTTTGATGGTCCATTAAATGGAGAAAGATATTTGGGATTTTTGCAAAACCAGATACAAGATTTTTTGGAAGAACTGCCACCTATTGTTAACCCAATAATTTTTCAACAGGATGGGGCTCCACCCACATAACAGCAGAGTTGTGGTGAATTATTTAAATGAAAGGTTTGGAGAAAACTGGATGGGAACAAATGGGCCCATTCGATGGCCTGCAAGGTCACCAGACCTTACGCCGCTTGATTTTTTTGTATGGGGCCACCTCAAGGAAAACGTTTATCGGACTCCACCAACAAACAGAGAAGACATGGAAATGAGAGTCAGAAGAGCAATCGATGGGATTACTGAATTACAGTTAGATAACGTGCTTAGTGCTACCGTCACAAAAACACGATTGTGCAGAGATAATAACGGACAACATTTTGAACATCTGTAGTAAAAAAGTGTTTTTTGTATGTAGTACTTCAGTAAATATTTTATTTTAATTTCATTCATTCGTTGTAAAAATGTATTACATAGTGTAATGGTTTTTCATCAATTTTGTTCAAATGTGTTTTACTGATGTTTCTTATGTATTAAAAAAATCGTTTTACCTACTTTTATTTTGTTTCCACCGCCTGCTTACTAAATATTTTTGTTGCAGTACAATATTCATTACTATGCAATAACATTCGATACTAATTTTAATGAAGAAAGCAAAATATGATAGGCACAGCAATTGTATTGCACAAAAATAAAAGATAAATAAGTATTTTTTAACTAGGTGAAGTAAAAAGATGGGTTCCTATCTTGGTTTTTAAGATATCGTGGGTTGTTTAAAGATATATTTTTTAAATAAGTTAGATCTTATTAGTCTATTCAGCTACTGGTTATTCCCAAAAAAATATGAGGCACAAAGTTGCATGCCAGAGGTCTTTCGATATCGCGGCACAATACGCATCAATCTCTGCCAAGGTTCATATCAGGGCCACCTAGACTTAACAAACTAAAATTGATATTAACTGTCATTTTAAAAACAAATGTCATGTTCCGATACATGGTTGAAAAGAGAATCTAGAGACAAATCAGATAGGTAAAAAAAATATACAGGGTGCCATTTAAAATAACAGAGTAAATGTCACTTCCGGTGAAACCGCAAGTGGTGGACAAAAATTTTTTGTACTTAAAAAAGGACAATCACGCATTATATAAGTGTACCAAATTTTAAAATAACATCTTTTTAAATAAACATGCTACGGGGTGTTACATGTCTCCTGTGTCACCCGGTATATATATATATATATATATATATATATATATATATATATATATATATATATATATATATATATATATATATATATATATATATATATATATATATATATATATATATATATATGTATATATCAAAACGGAGACCTGATCATATTTTTACATAAAATTGTTAACTTCCTCAAGACTGTCCGGATACAGCAAGGGTCCGAATATGGAGCCCTGAGGCTCCGACATGAACATTAATAGAATTAACACCATTAAAAACAGCTTCTGAATAACCTATACTGTTGCCTTACATTTTTTTGTTTCTTTGTACATTAGACAAATTTACTTTGTATGTTAATACACTTCTATTTAGTTCTACCAATAGATAATAATATGGTTATTTTTCAGGAATCAGCATTTTGCGCTATGATATCTCAACCAGAGAACATTCCACTGACGGAAATCAGTACAGTTATATTTTTCATAATCCCTTTGGTGATAATTTTATACCAGTACATTAAAATGGGTATTGTAATTCGACAAACTACGAGCAGTGAAGGAGGTCTAGGTAAAGGTGTGCATGGTTCTGTACATAGGAAGAACAAAAAACATCAAGTTCATTCTAAAAACGTTGTGAAAATGTTAGGTAAGTAACTTCTTGAATAAATAAAAGCTTACTTTCACATATGGCATTGTTCTTTTTGATTAATTACATTTTTTATACAAATTTCTGAAAATAATTTAAATTTTTTATCAGTAGGTAAATCTTAAATGTGTCTTTTCAATATGAAACGATGATCCTTTTTTATTAAGAAACATATGCCCTTCATTATTTTAAGCATATTTAGTATATTTTCTCACTAATACGCTAGATTTATTAATTAGAGTCTTAAAATATCGAATTTTGAGGATTAGATTTTTTTGTACACTTTTCAAATAAAAATAGTATCGTAACAATAATAAGAGTAATGTTGTGGAAAATGGAAAATTAGGTCCAGCCTCTATTCTCCAACTACCCAAAGTTGAAAATTTTTAACGTAGATAGGTTGATCCCATATGAGTAATTATTCATGATAAAGGAAACAGAAAAATTCTCATAAAATTCCTTTATTAATGTGACCGGTTTCGTGAACAAATTAATTACTTCACATCATCAGACACAGGACTACAATAGATAATGTGTGGTGGTTACATACATACATAAATAAATGTTAATAAGTTAGTAAAACTTAAAAAACAGGAATACAGAAGACAATTATTTCAATATTTTTTAAAATTAGTAAAAACTTGTAAATAAAAAATGTTTGATAAAATTTGTACCAGAAAGATTGAAATTATTTAAATTAATCAGGATTACGTTAGTTTAAAAATTATAATATAGAAAATGTAAAATTTAAATAATTGAAATGTGTAAAAAAGGAAATTATTTTTATATAATACTTACATTTTTATAAATATAAAACCAGGGTAGTCAAATTAGAATTAAAATAGTTTTGCAACATGTCAAATTATAAGTAAATGTAAGATATAAATTTTGTTAGTATCTAATTAACCTTTTTTTAATAAAATTTCTAAAATTTAACGTGCTTCTTTTAAACACATACATATACTACAATAGTTAAAATCTAATAAGGGATAAATATTTTTTAAAGAAATAGATTAAAAATAGTGCCCTCTAACGGACTCTATAAGAACTAACGTACAATAAAATTAAAATTAAGTTAGAAAACTATGTGTGCACCAGGTTTCTTTTTTTCACAATAGTGGAGTTAATTATATTTCGACTGTAGATGGTGATAGCGGTGAAATTATATTTGAACGTGGTGGAAAAATTAACTTCTAAGAAATTGAGGTTATAATGTCGAGCACGTGGGACAGATTTCAGTAGAAAAATTACAATAATATAAATTAAATTAGATAACCACAGAGAAACTCAATGAAGATTGAAATTGAATCTGTGAGTTCAAAGATAATGTGTTGGGATCTCTTGAATCTTTCAGGATTTCTAAACTTTCAAGGTTATTAATCAAATTTCCTCTTTTTCCTAAATGTAATATTTTAAGAGTATTATCAAATGTATGGTTGCTATCTGCAAGATGTTTGGCAAAATGGGAGAAACCTGATGAAGAGGTAATACACCGGACGTGTTCTTTTAACCGTGTTTTAAAATTTCTATATGTGCAACCAATATATGTGCCGTTGCATGTGTTACACGAAAGTTTATAAACCCCACATCTATCTAGTGGGTCTATTTGATCTTTACCATTGACAAACAACTTTTCTATAGAGTTAGTTGATTTAAAGGAGATGTGAAAAATATTTTTAAAGCAGTTAGAAATTTTATATGAAACAGGGCCTATGAATGTAAGAGAACGGTATGGAATCTCAGATGGAACTTCTCTGTATGTATTTATGTACACTGTATTTTGGACATATTTATTTAATCTTTTTGTTAGTAAGGTATCAATTAGAGTAGTGTTATAGTTATGAGTAGCTGCTATTTGTTTAATAACCGAAAGTTCCTGATTGTAATTATTTAGAGATAAAGGTACTTTTAATAATCTATTAATATAACAATTAAAAGCTGCCACCTTATGTGAAAAGGGATGCAGGGAAGTATTATCAATAACTACACCAGTGTGTGTAGGTTTTCTATAGATATTAAAATAATGTTTGTTATCTTCTAATGTTATGTTTAAATCTAAAAAATTTAGTGAACGGTTATTATTTTGTATTTCTAATGTGAATTCAATTGTTGTGTGAATAGAGTTGACTTAATTTAAAAAAATTGGTACTAGATTAGGGGGACCTGACCAAAGAATTAGAGATATCATCAACATAACGGTAATAATATTTTATATACTGGGTGTATGGGTTGTTCTTTAAAATGTGAGTTGATTCCAAGTAATGCATAAAAATATCTGCTAAAATAGGAGATAAAGGACTTCCCATGAAAATTTTTAATTTCACCCTCTACCACTATTTTAAAGAGTACAAAAATATCAATATTTATTAGTTAGGCCTATTAGAGGTAATGCGTAATCCACCTACATTCTTGGATAATTCTGGTTCTGAATTATTGTATAATCTCAAGTTCGGTTCTGAAAACTTGCGTTCCTAAATGACCTCAGGAAATAAATCCAGTGGCATTAGTCATAGAATCTAGCCGGTCATTTTTGGCGACTTTTCTTGTTAAACCACCTCTCAGAAAACCTTTGGTCCAATCATTTTTCAAGGTAAAGCATAATTAGAGAGATGTTTTCACATTTTTTGCGTTTATTTTTAATTGTAATAGATTAGTTTTTTACTGAGACTAAAATGTAGTTTACTCATTTAATCAATTTATAAGCCTCATATATATGAAAAATATATCAAATTCACTGAAAAATAAAAAAGGTTATTGAGCAGGTGTATCCATCCTAAGGGAAACTCTACAGATATATCCCAGGTAACATAGAGCCGTCATACTGACGTCCTTTCTTAATCAAATTTCTGACGTAGGTGACCAAAATTATAACGTACCTTAATTTGACGTCAAAACGTCACAGGCTGAACACGTCACTTAGATGACGCAAAATGACGTCTTGATTCTGACCAGAAACTAACATTACTGTCGTCATAATGACATCATTTGTACCTTATGCTGACCAATATTGATCCTAAATGCCGTCGTACATTTCCTACTGCACCTTAAATGGCGTCTAAATGACGTCATTTATACTTTGCTGTTGACCAAGAAGACCAGTAAATGACGTCATATGTATATCTTCCTGCATCGCCGCTGACATCAAAATAACGTCATTTATACTTTGATTATGATGCTGCGTTCCTAAAATCAAAAGTGCTATAATACTGCAAACACTGCTGCAGTTTCAGCCATGCTAGATTTTAGCCTTCATTCAGAACATGAATGAGTGCTAAAACCTCATGATGAGTTTAGGATTGCTGAAACTGCTCACAAATTGATTTCAAAATTCATGATGTGTTGAATTTAGGAACGTCTTTCAGGAACTGATTATATATCTACATGTTGCAAGTCACATGTCTACTGCAGTTGACTTGCACTTGTATTTAGCATCCTATGTATTACTGTAAATTTTGGTCAACACATTTTCTTTATTTTATGACTTAATATTATTTATCGAAAGTCGAGTTTGAGCAAAATAAAGGAAATAGTGGATGTTGTGCATGAAATACCTACCTAAAGATTGTATTTAAATGAAAATTTCTTTATGTTGTATTTAGAGTTAATATGCCCAACTAAATGTTTGATTAATGTAAAATACGTCTTATTGTTAATTAGATATCATGTTACAAAAAATCACGATAACTTACACTACAACTAAAATTAAACGTTGTATTACAAACATCTTGGAAACTAATATAAATTTGTCATGAAATGAACTATACGGTAATTAATTAAAAGAATGAAAGTAATTAAACACAATTTCCTCGTCTAGTTTATTTTATTTAAAAAAATATTTGAGGAAACAATATTTTTAAAAATCCTTTTAAGGAAAATAGTACAATAAATATAAAATATAAAAATAAAAACATTTCGAGGTGATAAACTTATAAACTTATTAAAAATAATGATCTGGTAAGATATTGACATTTATATTAAATTTTTCTACTACTAAATCTTTTTCTTTTTAATGGTAACTCATCGTCATCTTCTGAAGTGAGATCCGATGTAACCTGGGCAATTTTTAACTTTTTTTGGGCTTTTTCAGTCATCTACAACAAAAAAATAACACACAGCTTTTATCTGCGATAATTTCAACATACAAATTCAAGAAAAGTTAAAAACAATAAAGGACGTACATGGCAAAAGATTATTTGCCATGTACACCTGTTTTTTTACGAGGCGTCAGCCATCGTTCGTCGACAACAGCTACGCCACCACCTTCTCCTTCGAATTCAGTAAGGACGTACATCTTAAAATATATTTTTATCCAAATAAAGAAAAAGATTCATTTTATTGTTAGATATTCTGGAACTTACATTTATTACTATCCGGCAACCACATAACACGATTAATACAACAAAAAACGGATACACAAAACTAATCTGAAACAATACAATGATGGATAACGACGGTGGACGGGTCACGTTGGGTGTGGTGTGGTTGAGTTGGCGGGACAGTTCGTTCGGTCCCGCCTGTGGTCGGTCCTTTTTTGTTGACATATAAATTAAGCGACATCTGCATGATGCAGTTTTCTGAATGAAAACGTGGCGGTACTTTTGAAAAATAAAATTACTTTCCCTAAGTTTTAAAATGTAAATATTTCATGATATTATTTTAAATCGAATATTGAAATATATGAAACAGTTGATAACGTAAAATTAAGGATTATCTATCACAGGGTTTAATTATGTTTTTGTCACTTTTTGTGATTTTGTAAATTTTATGTACCGATTTATGTATTAAAGTGTAAAGAGAAATGTAAGAATATGGTATATTATGTAAAATATTTGTTTTTATTTTTAGTTAGCAATTTATTATATTCGTCATGATATTAATATCCGAGACCGTCACATTGACGTCAATCTTAAAGACGTCCCTGTATGAGTAATAATTTGTCGTGAATGTGACGTCACCATATGTACGTCTTATGTACGTCTGAAATATGCCATCCAAAGGACATCATGTTTTGGTCATATGACGTCGTCGACCAATAAGTACCATAAAAAGACGTCAGTATGACGGCCCTATGTTACCTGGGATAGAGCTGTTGATTCTCAGGTGTTGATCCACATTGTATTATGCTCCTGACTTGAGAGTATTTTCACCACGTTTTGTCAAACCAACATTTGCCATTTTCAAGCATCCTGCTTAATTTAGTAGATTAAGATGTTCTTTTTAATTCACCAAACTAAGATGCTGGGAAAATACTCCAAGTCAAAAGCAAAATACGATGCAGATTAACACTCGAAAATCAAGTTCTACACATAGAACAAAAAACCAATGGTCATAATCAGCTCTCATTTAAAGATTGAATCGATTTAAAGAAATTACACGATTATAACATTTATTATCAAAACACATAATCGCATTTATACTTACAATAAGATAAGTATACTTAAAACTTGCATAAACAAAAAACAAATATTTAAGCCTATAAATAAAAACAATATCCCTTTTATAAAAACCGGACTAAATCCACACCTATTCATCAATATATGTACAACTTTCTCATATGATTTTTTTGTCATCGAATTTCTCGTCTTTCTGCGATATCACCTGAAGTTCTCAACCACACTTTAATGGCATTCTCTACTTCACTTTGTGTAGTATCTCTGCATAGAGGATATTTTCTTAGAGCAACTAAAAATATTTAAGTTTTCTAGTACATGACTTTGATTTGCTCAAAGTTCATCTAAAAACCCTAAAATCCCTAAAATAAAATTTTGTTTTTAATGATTACTTTGGGTTCATCTAAAAAACCTAAAATCCCTAAAATAAAATAATTATTAACATTTATCAACTAATACATTGTAATTTAACAAATCTGGAAATGATTAAAATGCACTTTTCTCTTCAAACGTCGGAAAAACATGACATTTCTTAATCCATTTCGTGACATTAAAGGATGACATTTCAGACCGTTGTGTGTTGCCATTAGCAGCGGAAGTAAAAGTACTTTTTCTGGCGCTGTGAGCTGCAGAAAAAGTACGACTGATTGCTTATAAATAACGATATATTAAATAATATAAAACATATGCTTTAATTATTAAATAAAAATGCACCATAATTTAACTATTTGAACATTATATCAAATGAACAATTATTAAGTGTAGCCCCATAAAAATTGATGCCACCTAGAGTTACTGCAATTGTAGCATCATGAAGGATCTTCTTGGCAGTGTCTTATTTATTGTTCATCGATTCCTCGATGTACCCTTCGGCTACACTGTTTGATTGCCAACCGCCGTATCGCCGTGACGTTTCAAACACGTAATATCGGCCCCTGCATCTACAAGCAGGGTAGCTGATGAAGTTCTTCTTAAACAATGACTTGTGTATTCTGTCGCATCTGATAGCTTTAAAAAAGGTGGCAACTTCTTTGGGGACACTAATTATCTTATTAATTCTTATTACCATGCGACAACACCGACCATTTACAAATTTTAAAAACAATCCTTTTCATTTATGCCATTTGAGCGTAAAGAGGCATGTTTTTTATATAATGATAAATAATTTTCTCCGATAATAGTAAATGACTGTTTTTTTTTCATTTTATTGTCAGGAATTCTTATATGAAGGGCAGATCCTAGGTCCTGTATGTCATTTATCGTTATTTTTACCACCTCTTCGCGTCGGCATGCACCAGAGATACCAATAACCAAAACAATATAAAAACAACATGAATTTAAAAAAACTCTATATCTAAATTCACCTTAATACCAAAATACTGATGATCAGGAGCTTCAAATAGAAACTTTTCAAATTGTTCCCTTGCAAATATTTTAGTTTTTCGTTTTCGTTTTGCTTCTTCAAATAAGCACCAGCTTCAAATACTTGCTTATGTCTATCCCCTCTTTGATATTTAGCAATGATCTTATCATAGAATAATGCGACCACATTGTTGAACCTTTCATTTTTCGTTAACTTGCTAGTTTCAAAAAAATATGCTAAGAGTACATTTTCAGAATAATTTTTGCCGCTTCTCTCATCGCACCACGTCCGGAATCTTGTAAATGTAGCTTCATAAACACTACCCTATTTTGTAGGTAATAAATTATTCATGGCATCAACGGCAATTTTCTGCAACCTCAGGGGTGTACAATCAAAAACTGAGTCTGTCATTCTAATCTAGAATAAGTGTGGTTTAAAAGAATAATATCAAAAGAATATTTATTAAAATACTTACAAATCGTGAGGACGCTCGCAGTACAATTTAAACTAACACTTGTCAAATCGAGCAACACGTACAAATATGTATTGTATACTTACATAGCAACGCATATTTTGTTTAATCCACCGGCCATGCGATATTAACACAATGCGTTTTTGATGGTGAAATTCGAGATTTTTATCTATATTTTTTTTTATAGCTAATCGACGTTTGAAGAAAAAATAGCATGTTTCACAGTGTACCCAAAAAACAGGACCATTCATGAAAAGTTTACAAGATAACTTTTTTCGCCAAATTGAATCTGGAAAATAAAAAATTTGAATACCTTTAGAAAATGACCATTGACGTAGCATTTTTCTCTTGACTGAAATGTTCTAATCTTACTATTGTTTTATAAGTATTTGTTTAGAAGGGCGACATACTAAATTTTCGTGCTATTTACCAAATAGAGGATATTTGTAAATAAAAAATACCAATCCAATCTTTTAAACTGATTTTAAACAAAATTTTCCTTTTTTTTAGCTTGTGTAGTTTTGGGATTCTTTGGTTGCTGGTTTCCATTTCATGCTCAAAGATTGGTCTCTATATACCTAAGAGAATATGACTTTTTCGATGAATTAAATTATTGGATGTACTTCATAACAGGAATATTTTATTATTTTTCCTCGACGTTAAATCCAATTTTGTACAATGTGATGTCAGACCGCATGCGCCATGCATTTAAAGAAGTAATATGTGGTGTCGAACCGGAAAGAAGAATTATAAATTTTAGCAATTATTTATCAAAGGAGACAAGCCACATGTATGTGTCGAATCAAAATTCAAATACGATCAATGATGATGAAGAACGACTACAGCTAGTCAAAAGGAACAAATAATTGTGTTTACTCCAAGGCTTAAGAGTAAAATGATCTTTGAAATCTCAGAAGAATATGATACCAATGATAAATGCAATAAAAGGACTGAAACTTGTATATAATTTTTGTTATTTGATCTATTATTTATTATTTGTTTATTGTTCATAATGTATTAAATGTTAATAGCGATATACGCAATTAGGAACATTGAAAATTACATATTTGCAATTTTGCAAATAACTATATATACAGCTGCGTACTAGTAAAATAAAGTTGCTTTATTTTAATAGTACTATAAAAAAAGTAGTTGATTGATTCGCCCTTTACTTGATGAAAATCCATTTTAACATCGAACTGAATAAAACTTTCACGTTTTAAGATTTTTCAAAAAATTTTTTATATTCATATATTTACGAAATATATATAAACATGACAATTGTTTCGCCAACACAGTGGCTTCGTCAGATGTGAGTACTAGACTAGCTATTACATTTATGGGTAGGGTGTATAAATAAGCTTGATGACATTGTAAAATTGCATCCTAAATAAATCAAAATAAAAATAGAATTGTAAACTTGTAAATATTAAATATAAACGGATCATTCACATTTAAAAAATATAAAATATATATATATATAATAATGGAAAAAATATATGTATTGTTCTATAGTTCTTTTTAAGCTCGTAAATTGCCAAAGGATAAGGGTCAAGTTTTACCAAAACCTAAAAATGTCTATTGATAATATTTGTGCATTGAAATTGACTATAAAAAAAGCGTAACAAATTGTAGGAATTTAGAAAGTATACAGATTTTGAAAATAATTAAATATGTGTATGTAAAGTAAACTTTTTCAATATTAAAACATGTTCAATAATGGTTAGGAGTTTGTTTCCAGTTGGTCATTTAGAATTATTTCTGAATCTTTTAGCTTATTGATTTCCAAGGATTCTAGTAGTGTTAATTTTAATCCTTTATTTTCGGAGTGCAGAATCTCGAAGTTTTCATCAAAACTATGGTTTTCTTCTAGGAGATGATTTGCATAAGTAGAATCTTCTCTTCTGTTTCTAAAACTTTCTACTTTCTAAAACTTTCAACTAAGAAAACAAATTTTAAATCCCTTACATATATTGGGACCCCTACAGAAAAAGTCGCTAAAAATTTAAAGAAACAAAATTTTAGTATTGCTTATAAAACGAATAATACCCTTGGTAAATTAATTAAAAATAATAAAGATAAAACTAATAAAGAAAATAAATCTGGAATCTATAAGCTAAAATGTGGTACCTGCCCGAAAGTATATATTGGACAAACCGGAAGATGTTTCAAGAAAAGAATATCAGAACACAAAAAGAAGTTTTAGAAACAGAAGAGAAGATTCTACTTATGCAAATCATCTCCTAGAAGAAAACCATAGTTTTGATGAAAACTTCGAGATTCTGCACTCCGAAAATAAAGGATTAAAATTAACACTACTAGAATCCTTGGAAATCAATAAGCTAAAAGATTCAAAAATAATTCTAAATGACCAACTGGAAACAAACTCCTCACCATTATTGAACATGTTTTAATATTGAAAAAAGTTTACTTTACATACACATATTTAATTATTTTCAAAATCTGTATACTTTCTAAATTCCTACAATTTGTTACGCTCTTTTATAGTCAATTTCCAATGCACAAATATTATCAATAGACATTTTTAGGTTTTGGTAAAACTTTGACCCTTATCCTTTTGGCAATTTACGAGCTTAAAAAGAACTATAGAACAATACATATATTTTTTCCATTATTATATATATATATATTTTATATTTTTTAAATGTGAATGATCCGTTTATATTTAATATTTACAAGTTTACAATTCTATTTTTATTTTGATTTATTTAGGATGCAATTTTACAACTGTCATCAAGCTTATTTATACACTTACCCATAAATGTAATAGCTAGTCTAGTACTCACATCTGACGAAGCCACTGTGTTGGCGAAACAATTGTCATGTTTATATATATTTCGTAAATATATGAATATAAAAATTTTGTGAAAATCTTAAAACGTGAAGTTTTATTCAGTTCGATGATAAAAAAAGTACTTTATGACCGCAAAACTATGTCAAATAAAGTTTTCAAACAAACAATAAATAACTTAATAACCAGCAATAGAAAAGCACACTTCGCTCTCTCATAAAAGCTTTGTATGCAACTCCTCCATGATGAGGCTTTTCTTTGAACTCGTCCACTTTATGGCCCTGCTCGCTAAGCTCGCTCGGTCATAAACTGGAATCGTTGAATAAAGTCTTATATTATGAACTTGTTACATAAATAGCTATTGTTTGAACTTAATTTCATTTTAATAATATCATTGCATGAAATAAATAAAACGTGTCGCTTCAAACCAGTGACAGCTTGTAGAAATTCAGGCTGATTAATTCAAGATTCTTATGTTCTATCAGATACATAGTAAAGCCGAATCTACAACGCGAAAATTTTAAATTGTCTATTTACAATTTCATAATTTGAGAGCACTCTCAAGTTGTGAAACTATTACGTGATTATGTTGTACAGTTTTTTTTTGCTCGCGATATTACTTGTCTTATTTATTATTCATTTGAAAATCTCCGACACGTCGCAAAGATATCAAGGCTGACATGTTTCTACGTAAAAACCAGACGTATATCCACTTAGTCCGCTTCTAAAATTTCAAGTAGAACTATACCATGTATGGCATATCATGGAATGGTAATTTTATAAGGAGTTCATTGGCCTATTTTTTAAATTCACCTGAAAAAGTTGAAAATTATGTATTCTCTTTATTTTCGTTAGGTTGAATCAAATCCCTCGCCGCTAGGTAAGGTCTTAACAAGGAACCAGTCAAATGTCTTTATTTATACAGGGTGAGTCAGTTTTTTTGTAGACAAACTTTAACAGGAGATAGAACACATGTTTTTAAAAAAGAAAAGTTGCTATAAACATATGTCGTAGAACGCTTCGTTTCGAGATACAGGGTGTTGAATATAATTTTTTTTTTCTCAAATTTTCATTATAACTTATAAACGAATGCTTAGATTTTTTCCATGTTTGGGGGATAATGCCTATTAATTAAAGGGCATAAAACAAGCAATAAGAATGTTCAAAAACTTGCACAGTGGCGGAGTGGAGGGGTGCTCAACCACTTTCTTAAACAGAACTTCTACACCAATGACTATTTTTTTAAAAAAACTGTTATTTTCGTTATCTACATACAGTTTAACAAAAATAATGTCCCTTCTTCTCTTTCGAAATTCCTGTGCGTTTCCGAGTTATTTTGATTTTTTAGTGTTTGATGTGGTGCTAAATTAAGTAATTTATTCAGGGTGAGTCAGTTTTTTGTAGACAAATTTTAACAGGAGATAGAACACATGTTTTTAAAAAGAAAAGTTCCTATAAACATATATTGTAGAACGCTTCGTTTCCGAGTTGAATATAATTTTTTTTTTTCGAATTTTTTGGAATATGTATTTGTATGTATTGTATTTGAGTATGGCTTGATATAACAAATATTTATTTTGACTACATTGGAAAGAGATAAAGAATAAGAGATTTCGGCTTTTTTAGAATCCTTAACAAACCATATTTAGGTAGGTTTCGTTGAAAGAATTAAATATTTAGCCGATAATTGATAATAAATAAATTACTTAATTTAGTACCACATCATACATTAAAAATCAAAATAACTCGGAAACGCACAGGAATTTCGAAATAGAAGAAGGGACATTATTTTTGTTAAACTGTATGTAGATAATGAAAATAACAGTTTTTTTAAAAAACTCCGCCACTGTGCAAGTTTTTGAACATTCTTATCGCTTGTTTTATGCCCCTTAATTAATAGGCATTATCCCCCAAACATGGAAAAAATCTAAGCATTCGTTTATAAGTTATAATGAAAATTCGAGAAAAAAATTATATTCAACACCCTGTATCTCGGAAACGAAGCGTTCTACGACATATGTTTATAGGAACTTTTCTTTTTAAAAACATGTGTTCTATCTCCTGTTAAAATTTGTCTACAAAAAACTGACTCACCCTGTATATATCCAGCCCTTCACAAGATATGAGGAGCAAATTTACAAAAGGGTACTATTCCAGTTAGTAATTGGAGAACATTTAAAAATAACTGATAAAGGCTATGTGGTAAGTAAGGCTGGTTTGTTGAGTATGTTATCATGGACGTGGGCGCCGTAAATAAGCAACTGCGTATAAGTTATAATTACAGATCGGGTGGTAGCGATAAATTCCAGATACGACTTTTACGTAGATATGATATATTGTAAAGACCTAATGAAATATTCACAAACAGATAGGTCATTGGCGCTTGTGTTCGTATGCTTTGTGTTTTTAACATCAATCTCCTAACGATTTTTTTCAAAATTCTCTTTTTAGGTTCAAAGTGATTGAGACTATTGCACATAGTAGTAGTCGACAAAGGGTGTAGGGGTGCTTTTTCATTTCTTTTTCGATATCTGCATCCATTCACGAGTTATAAGAACTTTTAGTTCTGTCAGTTTATGCTTTACATATTTAACATCTATTCGATCTGTTAAAGAATTGTTTTCAAAACTTTTTTGTTTTTGAGCCAAAGGGTTAGTCCCTTACTTTTGCACAGGATTGTAGGCTACCAAAGTTGACAAGGGACTAGGCGTGTTTTTCATTTATTTTTTTCGGTAATTACGTCCCTTCACAAGTTATAAGGACTTTTTTGGTTTTGTCAGTTTATAGTTTATATATTTATTTAACATCTATTCGATTTTTTAAAAAATTTCTTCAAAACATTTTTGTTTTTCGTGCAGAGAATAGCAGGCTGCCAAAGTCCGAGGTCCATAAACGGACCTCGGCCAAAGTCTGCAGGAGAATTTGGGGGGTGATGTTTCATTTATTTGTTTGATATCTATATCTCTTCACGATTTTTTAGTTTTGTCAGTTTATGCTTTACATATTTAACATCTATTCGATCTTTTCAAGAATTTTTTGCAAAACAATATTTTTATTTTTCATCCAAAAGAACTGAGACTATTGCAGAGAATACCAGGCTGCCAAAGTCGACGGGAAGTATTTTGCGAAAGTCGACGGGGAGTATTTAGGGGTGTTTTTTTCACTTATATTTTCGATATCTACATCCCTTCACGAGTTATAAGGACTTCTTCGTTTTGTCAGTTTATACTTTACATATTTAACATCTATTCGACGTTGTTTTAAAGATTTTTCAGAAATTTCTTTTTTGTTTTTTTGAAGTTCCCGGGATATCAGTCTGCGGGGTGGCATATGTACACCTGAGATGACTTTTTAAATGGCAAAGAAGTAGACCTTTCTACACAAGACAACCGTGGAGTCTTTGAAGAAGTTCATATATTTTAAGTATGCGCCAATTACATCTGTCGCCGTTGAGCGGTCCTTCTCAAATACAAATGGATTTTTAATGATAGGCACTGAAGATAAACTCCGAAACATTTACTACAAATGTTCCTAATATATGTTTACTCTTGTAATCGCTAGTTAAAAATACACGTGTGTTGTCTCCCACACACGCCAGTGTGTATTTACAGTAAAATGTCAGCCTTAGACTTACAAACAGATCCAGATCAT